>CM044002.1:23569409-23667404 GCA_024085815.1 Flaveria linearis
CTAGGGCGGCTCCCGTAATCGGTACATTTGAAGCAGCCTTTGCCTTATTAGAAAGGTCATTGGGCATTTTAAACTGAGGGGTATATGAGCTATGCCTCGTCGGGTCAGGCATAGTTTGTTGCGAGGAAGTATATGAGCTGTGTCTAGCAGCCTCATACTGTGATGTATTGGAGTCCGCTCTTCTTTGTTGCTCCTTAATGTTTGGACGACCACGTCGGTCATGACGCACCTCAGGTTGTTTAAGTTTTGACTTACTCTTAAACAAAGAGTCAAATACTTTGTTAAACAATTTTTTCTTTACTTGAGGATTGGGAGACGACATAACCTTTTGTTTCAAGTCATCAAATTTCACATCGTAGTCGGGTTCAGGCGGCGCGACGTACGCTGGCTCGAAATCAAGCTTCCTCCAGTGTGGATCTACCGCATCGAGTGGAATACTTGTGACTGGATTTAAAGGTTAAATTATTAGTGAAAAGTATGCAATCGTGTGACAACAGTAAAAAAAATGTATTAAGAAAAATATAACCTTCTCGGACGTATATCTCCAAACGACAAGCACATGGCAAGCCCATGGACGTGAACAACTGGTGTCCACATGAACCCCCAGACTCCTGAATCATTTCCATTTTCATCAACTCTGATTCAAGGAGGCTAAGGCAAAAAGTTGATACTTTATAATGTAATCTTGAAAACAATGACAGGCGATGGTCTTTTTTAATTTTCACACGGGACACCTCGAATGTTTTACAAATTTCAATCTCCTGGCCGCGCACGAGGTCACAAACATATCCGACAAGTGTGTGCAACGTATTGTTGTTCCCTGTGAGGTAACTCTTGAAGTTGGCATGTTGGCCCTCAACCCGATTAGTTGTAAATTCACCAAAGTTAAGGCGGTGTACATCCAACAAGTAACAATTTTCTCTTTGTACGGCACCAACCAATTATTCCAAATATATTCCCATACCTCTGAAAGAAATAACAAATTTTAGAAAATGAACAAATAAATTGTTAGAGTAAAAATAAATATGAAATTCTTACCACTTTTACCATCTTCATTTAACTTTTCTTCCATCTTCCTACAATTGTAATCGTACATTGCCTCTGTGGGAGACGAACACAAGGTCTTCCACCAGTATGAAAAATCCTTCCACATGTCGGTTTTGAAAAGGATATTCCACCGTCTTTTGATATTCTCCCGAACGTGCCACCTGCATAGGTTTTTAGTAGCGCTCGGGAACACTGTGTCACACGCACTCATCAGGGCCAGGTCCCTGTCTGTGACAATAACGCGGGGCTCCACACACCCATCGAGCATATCTCTGATCTGCTCCAGTACCCATGTGAAGTTGTCTTGCCGTTTCCTCGATATAAATGCATGCGCGATACAAAACGACTTCGACGTCGACGTAACGCCAATAACCTGAACAAACGGAATGTTGTACATGTTGGTCTTGTACGTCGTGTCTATCAACATCACGTGCGGGAATGCGCGCCACATTTTATACGAAGTAGGATGACAAAACAAAACATCTTCCACGGCCTTAGTAGTTGCATTCGTTCGTGTTTCATACACGAACTCTTTAGATTGTAGCAGGTTTTCAAGTTCCTGCATTGGTGTGATGCCTTCTCTCCCCTCAGCCCTAAACTTTGACGTCAGATTGTATATGTCTTGAACAACACAGACGCTGTGGGGAAACTGCTCCCTTACGGCTGAATGGATATGTCGTGGCCGCACGTGCTGCCTGTGTAATTTCTCGACAAGGCCAATTTCTTCGGCGGTCATCTTCCTAAGATGCGCGTGGCCCTCCTCGTACACAACAACATCGTGGTTGTGCGTCTCGTTTCTCACCTCTAACATCCAACTGTCACTCTTTCCTACGTACTTCCCTACGAGTTTAAAGGGACATCCTTTCTTTATGCTCCCAGTACGTCTACCTGTGCCAGTGAAGTTAGGTTCACCACTACGATTGCATATTAGTTCCACATCCTTTTTTCGTGACCGACCCACCACAATGACGCACACATGCTCGCGTCCTCTCATTTTAGCCCACTTCTCCAAGTCCTCACGAGAATCAAAATACTCAAAAAATGATAAAGCTAGACATAAAAAACAATATATAAAACAAATAAAAAATAAAATAAACAAAAGAATAAAAACTCTTCGTACTTGATTGGTTTTATAAGAAACCGTAGCCTTTCTTATCCGATCCTCATCCCCATCACGTCCGCGGTGTCCCCATGGTTTTCTTTGAGGTGAACCGATCCGTCACTCTCATCTGTGTCATTCCCATTAAAAGTATCCGACACATGTGTAATTTCTAGTTCTGACTGGTACGGGGGATGTCCGTAATCCAGCTCTGTTTGTGAGTGGTACGTGTTCGGGGCATGCCCGTAAGAATTGCATGGGGGATATCTGTACCCTTCACCTTAACCTGTCGGTCCAAATAAAGAGTTGTACGCCTCTTGAGCAAATGTGTTCGACGGGTTGGTTTCCTCCTCCCCTCACGGAGGGTGACTCCCGTATACGTAATATTCCTACAAAAGATAATGGTTAGATATTTCAAATAATAAGTTATAATAAAACATATAGTAGTTCAACCTGGTTCGAATCTTCGATATGTGGCACCTCATTCAAATCTGGAAGCTTCGTATTTTGATAATGATCTCCCGAACCCGACATTGTTTTCGAATTAACGCGTTTTTGGAATGACGAAGGCTGAAAAATCTCGAGTGTTGGATGAATGAAAGCTCAAAATTCAAGGTCGATTAAAACCTGAAAATTTGGATTATGAAATTGCGAAACGGAAGTTTAGAAATGGATATGCCAATTGTTCTAAGTTGAAAGGTATTTAAGGTCAAATTCTGGTACACAAAACATCACGGTTTGGCCTCCACGTGATGGTTTGTGGCGCGAATCCCGGCCTTTTGTCAAAATCACGTCTACGTCGTACCTTAAACTGAGACCTCGTACCCTAGAGGTCACGGTTAGGCCAAACCGTGACGGTTTGGTGACCGCTTTTCAACTTTAACAGCCCATTTTGTTGTTTTGTTGTCACGAGGTCACGGGGACTACCACCCCAAACCGTGACAGCAAGCCCATGCGGTCACGGTTAGGTGCCAAAATATGACCGCTAGACCTAACCGTGACCGTTTGAACCGGCCTACCCCAAAAACAAATACGATGTCCCCATTAGGACCATTATTTACCCATCAATTAGGGCCGACTCCGTACGGAAAAAAATAAGATGGTTTCCCAGGCCGCATATTTATGGGCCCTATTCGTCGTACTCTTGGAGTCTTAGACTCTTAGGTGTTTAACTTGTCGTTTACTTGATAGATTTCACCTGCAAATTCAACCAATAATAATGGTGATATAAGCAGTTGCAAGCGTACACGCAATTCCTGACTTCCAATTCTTCATCCATTGGATCGAGATGGTAGTTATTTTAAGGTTAGATACAGGCATGTGTTTTTTTTGAATGAGAGATGTACGATCCTACGAAGCAGGATTGATGTTATCTTAATTGAGCCCACTTATTCGTTAGATATATGTATGTTTTATTTGAAACTTATATGAGATACATGTTTAGGTTGAATTTAGGGGCGGTTAGCAAGAATTTAGGAGAATTCATGAGTTGTCGATGTATTTGAGTGGTGTTTGTGTTTTCAACAGGTTTGATGTTTGATTAAAGCTACTGTTTGAAAACTATGAAAAATTTATGTTTTGAGAACTATGGTTCGCTTACGAATATTTATGATGCAGGTTTGTTTCATTTTAGTGTAGCGAATGTAGGCTTGTTTATGATTTATGATGCATGTTTGTTTCATATTAGTGCAGTGAAGGCCGATTTGCATGTTTTGTTCATCAAGTATTAAAAACTCAATTGAACTTCTAGTTTATTAAAAGCATTCACGTCTCATTTCTCATTTAATTATGATTGTATTTTCTAAATTATAGGGAACGCTTGTGAGTGAAGCAAAAAGAAAATTTTACTATTCATGTTACACATTGTTCCATCCATTTAATTTTTTAATATTTTTAAAAGTGGTTTTAAGTGTAGGATGAGAAAAATTATTATCTAATTGAAACGATGAGAAAAAAAATATAGTGATTTATAATATAACTAGCTTTAGTAAACCTGTGTATTACACCGCTTAAACAAATAAAATAAAATTTTATTAATTATAAAACGATATCTTAAGATAAATATGATTAACTATATGTATGAGTAAAGAATATAAATAATAAAATAATAATACCAACTTTTTAAACTTTTTTGTTTTTTTCAAAAAAAATTGTTTTTTACATTTTGTTTCAAAAAAATTCGTTTAAAAAAAATGTCTTTTTTTAAAAATTTGTTATTATAATTTCCAATTTTAATTATAAAATTTACTTTATAAAATTACAAACTTTAAAATATATCATATATTTGAGAAAGTTTGATTTTTTAGAAAATTTTCTTATTTTCTAATTTTTTTTAGAAATAACATAAATAAAAATATATATTTTTAATTTTCAAAAAACTATTTTTAATATATAAGATAATAAATAATATTATTAGTAATTAATGCAATCATTTAATATGAGAGATAAACAGAAAATTTTTGGTGAAAATTAATGTAGTGCTATTACGTGTATCTCTTATTTACTTTTTTATTAATGTATGAAGATTATAATGATAGGAATGAGGATAGGAAAAGAGATTTGAATGCTCTAATATGTTTTAAGAGCATTACACTTAAATGATAGGGTTCAAATAAGTGAGTAGTTAAAGCACCGACATGATAGGAAAAATTTTATATGTATTATCTTTGACATATAGCTTCCAACTCAAAGGTACAAATGCATGCTCTCATCCTTATGTGCATCGGGTTGTTTATGTTGCTTGATCATATACCTTCTTTAATGATATCAGATAAATGTGAAAGTTCAAAGATCGATTATGCGCTATAATTTTAATGTACCGCTATATGTTTTGGCATAATGAAAACATTTTGTAAACATATACCTTGTGTTTACAATTACAATTTTGTATGATAGATCCAAGATGTATATATGTTTCGTCTTCATAGTCGTTTAATAAGCTTGTTCAATTCTTTACTCGTATTTTATTATTTAGATAACCAACTTTATTTGGATGGAACGTAGAGTAGCTCCTTAGCTGCTAACTGGCTGGACAAGCGGCTCTCGTGGCTTTCTTTCCTTCTTTAGAATAACCCTTTTCTTTGAAAGTAGTCCTCAGAGCAGAGGTGTGGACTAAAGGAATAGCACAAGCACTAATATAGTGATAGATGATGTTTTCATCAAATCTTAAGGTTGAGGTGATAATTTATCCTAGACTATTCAGCTATTGCATGTCGGTGGAGTTTTATAGTAGTTGTAGATTAGTTGGTGAGACTTCATTCTTTAAAAAAAGATAACCAACTTTATTTTGCCAAAAAGACCACCTAGTTTATAAATTGATTGTCATATAAATTTACATAAACTCCTTAAGAATTTTTCATGTCAAATAAAAATCTAAAGTTCGAACTCAAAAGTTTAGCAAAAGCCCCAAAATATTTAGTTTGTTTTGGGCTTTAAAATGATTGAGTTGTTACTATCTCTGATATTAACTATGACAACATTCGCTGTCCATGACCCATTGTTAATTTTTTTGGCCATCAATCAAATTGTTTAACCTTCAACCTACTCCTTTGGACCATCACAACTTTCATAGTTCATATTGTCATCCGACTTGTAAATATATACTCGAGACATATATTATATCTCTGAATCATAGCTTTTGCTTTTGGTTTATAACTCGTTTTCAAACCTATCAGATTAAGTCAACATCGTTTTATTTTGAATAACATTTCGTAGTTTTTCTAATATAATATATTATAACTTATGCCTTGTAAGATTTAAACTTTTAATTTTTGGCTGTGCATCACTTAACCATCAAAATTGGGCAAAATGTCTCTTTGAATATAAGTTAAGGCTTCGTATTAAGTCTTGATCCATGAACTAGCTAGTCTTACCAAAGTTGATGCGACCACTATTAACACGATATGTTTCCATGCATCAAACGCGCGGCGTTTTTATTTTTTTTAAACTTTGAAGTCTACTACTTTTCACTTTAATTTATGATTCATACACCCTTGGACCCATGTACCCATGTTGATTAGTTTACGTCGTCTCCTTGAACTACCGAGGTTTATTGTCAATGTACATCTTATTTTCTCAGTAGCCAAATACCCTATCTATTGCACGGGTTGAGTAATTACAATATTAAATAGTCTGTAATAAAAAATTACAAGTTATAAAATGATATTTTCAGATAAAATATGATTGGGTTACATATAAATAAGTATTTCAAGTAAAACAATAATAATATCATTTTAAACCTTTGTTTTATAAACTTGTTTTTTTAAACATTTTATTTTTTATGATCATTCTTATATAATTTTCAAATTTAATGGTCCTATAATATTTCGTATTTTGAAAAAGTTTTGTTTAGGAAATTTTTGTATGTTAATTTTTAAAGTGTGTTTTTAATTAACAAAGTTTGATTTTTAAATTTTTTTACATTATCTATTATTTTAATTAGAAAGGTTTAAATAATATAATTACTATATATTATTATCTTATATTAGAAGAGAGATGCAGAAAAATCAAAATAAATACCTAATATTATAATACATGACATCTCAAAATGTTTATTAATTATATACATAGATATAAATTTGATCTTAAGTGATACAAATTTTTAAAATGGTAAATCACCAACATATTTAGCTGTAGTAGATAACAAAATCTCATATTATTGAGTATTATTAAAGTTTAATACTGCTAACATTTCCGATATCGCCAGACACACTTTGATTACCTCGTGTTATGTACACAACATACTTGGAACCTTTTAACCTTTAGGCATCCGACATGTTTCTAAACTTCCTTATGTACGTGGGATTTAGTTTTATAGGATATTATGATCCGATAAGTTTTAATTGATTTTTATTTAAAATATGTTGTAGTGATGTAGCTTACATCGAATGTCACTAAATTTGAAAAAGAGAAAAAAAAGAAAAGAGAAAGAAACCCTGGTTATCATTTAGTATTTTCAGATAGAAAAATCAAAAGGTCCTTTACAGGCTTAAAATCAATAATAAAATTATAGCTATATCAATATTATATTTATTAAAAATACGTGCATCTAATATTAAATTTTTATTTCTTACAACTTAATTTGACCATAGCACAATAATGCTATCCCAAAAAAAGTTGAAGGTGAGAGGTTGAGATTGTCTAAGGTGCTGTTTGTTTTTTCTGCAGGAAAACGTCCGCAGTCTGCGGACCACATCTGCAGACATCTGCAGCAGAAGAGGTGGACCAAATGTCTGCAGTCTGCAAGAAAAAGACTGTTTGTTTTGTTTAACATCTGCAGAATGATGAAATATTCTGTAATTAAACTAAATTTATTTTGTAAACTTTAAAAACAACTAATACATTAATATATAAATAAAAATCATAGAAATACATTAAAATATAAATAAAAATCATACAACACTATAATAATATTCATAAATTTATTTTCCAAATAATTCAACTTCTTTAAAACTTCCGAAGCTTGAACTTTGTCTGTTTATTTTGAGAACTTCCGAAGCATGATATGTTCGTGTTAATTCAACTTCTCAAAACATCACATAAACTACTAAATTTATCTCCTCGAATTCGTCAATCAAAGTCTTTTTCCCCTCTTTGAAACTCTGAGTCCAAACAATCTCAATATGTATATAAAAGATTAACACGATAAATACAAAAAATGAACACTGAGCTAAACAAAATTCACCATCCTTCTTCCCTCTAGAATATGAACAGAAACAGTTTGCATAAACAAATCCAAATTAAGAAAAATAACTCCATGAATTACACAAAACAACTTAAATTAAGTTCAAAAACAACAGTAGATTAATCAGATCAAGCAGCAAAATCGAAATTCATCACATCCTTCTTCACCATCCTACTTCGCGAGAATACAAACACACAATTAAACTAAAACATCATCACAAACAAATCAAACCAGAAGCTGAAATTCAAAACCAAAAGGTAATCGCATCAAACGCCACAAACGACTAAACCTCAACGAAAAACCACATAAGTAACCAAATCAGATCACAAAAACCTCCACCTCCATCCTAACTCCAATCAGATCAAACTAACCTCCACATACCTTAACAGTAAGGTCCGGCGAGAGCGGCCAGACAACCGCGTTATGATCACACGAGCACCTCCTCGCCGATCTGTTTCCAGCTTCAACCAACAGCGCTCCGAGGCGCATCGCGCGTTGAATCAAGCGATTCTGATCGGAATCGGAGGCGGAGGACTGCACAAGGCTGTCGAAGGAGGAGGTGATCGCCGGCGGCGAGTCGGAGAGAGATAAAAAGGAGGTGATCGCTTAGCTTCGGCCTTGTTGAAGATGCGAGCGGCGATCTCCTGAGCCTTCTGTTTGGCGAGCTGGATCTCGTCCATGGGCGGAGGAACGCTGTTGTACGACGGAGCGGCGTCGGGGCCGGAGGAGAAGCCGGTGGCGCGGCGGCCGGAGGACGGCGGAGGCGGAGGTCCGGCGTCTTCGTACTTGCGTTTGGCGGTGGCGGAGTCACCGCCGGATTTGTAGTGTGCTTCATCAGCCATTTGTGTGAGTGTGAAGGTGGGAGGATGTGTTTTGTGTTTTGTGTTTTGAAATTGGGGAGAAGAGGATTGATGAAATCTCTTTACACATGAAGACACTAGTCCATGTCTGCACCAAGAAGACCTCGCGCAGACGTTTTTTAATGAAACGTCTTCTAAAAAACAAACAGTCTGCGCACTCAAAACCTCTTCCCGCGTCTGCATGTGCGCAGATGAAGAGGTGGGGAAGATGTTTTCTTAAAAAACAAACACCACCTAACTAAAACTAGTAAAAGCGAAAAGGCCACTTCTTATGTTATGGGAGCTTTCAATTAAAGTATCAAACTATGATAATAATTATCTCAAAAAGACTAAACATACTCCATCCCTAACGCACCTCCTCTATGTTAGAGTGAAATTGGTTTTTTTATTCATGTTGGACCAATCAGTTTACGAAAGAGAAGATACCTTTAATAATAACTAACCAAAATCATAATATGTTTTAGTTTGGCTTATACAATTCTTTCAACTTATTAGATTTAGGTTGGCTTATACAATTCTTTCAACTTATTAAACGAATGAACCCAAACGTAATTTGTTTTATATAGGGTTATATTTAGCATGATCTTTTAATAAACATGTTGACCCATCAGCCCGAGAAAGTTAAGGTTTCTATAGAAATTTTTACTTTTAAAGAAAGTTATTTAAAAAGTGTCAACATTTAAATTTTGATAGTTTAAATATTTAGTCTCTCACTAACAGTTCATTCTTCAAAGTGAAATTAAATTTCTTCTTTTTTACACACCAATAATATTTCCAAAACTTTATTAATTATTTTCAAGTTCATATTTTTATCCCCATTCTCCGATTTTTATCTTGAGCTAAATATATAAATCCAATTAATGAGATAAAAAAAACAATTAAAAAGACGGCAATAACAAATACATTTATGTGTTCTTTTATATTAAAAAATAAACGTTAATCAATTTGACATGAACATGACATGGTTTTAAGTGTGTCCGGGTTAGAACTGATGTATTTGACGTATATGGGTCGTGTTTAGTTCATTTATTCAATCCGTCAACCCATCGACTTAGTAGCCTTTCAAACAAACGAGTTTCAACCCAACAAAATTGATGGCTTCAAATCTAAAACCTTCAAATAAATTTGTTTGGTTTGGTCCACGATTTCTAGTAAATAAAATTATTTAATTAATAAACAAAAATCGAAACAAACAAAACTGGTTACGTTGGGTTCGTTTATCCCAGTATTTCTAAGTGAAGATGGTTCGCGTTGGTATGGGCTTGTTGGGCTTTGACTACGGGCTTAAGTAACGCTCTCACTTCATTGCTCCCACAACATATGTTTTAAAAAGCATCATTCATCTGTTGGTGATTATGCATCTTGTGTTATTTATGTCAATTTCGACTGAAAATTTGTCACATGATAAGAATGCTTTTAAGGACATACACTATGGACCTATGGTTGATGTGATATTTTATCCTATCAAAATTTTCATAAAAGACCCAAGTAATGTACCCGAATAACATGTTGTTTTAGAACTAACAGAAATAATCAAAACAGAGAATCACGAATTGAAACTTGGATTTTCTTAGAGTCGTGATTGAAATCACTTTCAGATAAAATCAATTCGAGGCACACGAATGTTTTATCGGATAAAACTAAGAATGCTTCAAGAACGAATTTGATTTTGAGAGAGAGTTTTCTATTGTTCTGTGCCCTAAAACTGTGATTTGATCGAAGTATATATTGTTCCAGAGAGGAACTGCTCATAACTACTCATAGGGTTAAAAACTTGGGCTAAAGTCATCTAAATGGACTTCACAAATAAATGTTTAACACAACCCAATCAACTTTCAAACATTGAAAATGGATCGTTGAGTATGGCCCATTTTATTGCTATATATATCCAATATATATGCAATATATATACAGCCCACACATAAGATATTAACCCACTAAATGTTTAAAATTTTAAACATTATATTCACAACTTAATAATTGTTAGTTATAAACGTTCATGGTCATTAGCTTAAACAAGTCCATCTCCATCTCCTAACTCGTTAATAACTAATAACGTGTACTCGATCAAAGTTAATCCAATATCACAAAATCTATATTGATAATTAATAAAATTACCAACATTCCTCCCCCATTTTAGTAATATCAATGATTAACTCAATTCAACTCTTTCACAAGACAAACTTATGCATAAATGGAAATGTCCTATGGATTGAATTTCCATATTAGTATATCACACGATTCAAATATTCGAATACCAAAGGTGTCACAAGGATTGAACCATCATTATTCTGTTGAATAACTGAAGGTAATATACACACAAGTTTACAAACTCATTGTTCTTTCCTGACACTATATTTTACTAGCTTGTGTCCTAATCCTTCAATGAGTATATCAAAGCCAAGTCCACAGCTTCTTGAAGCAGCTAAACCTCATACTCATATAGGTAGTTCTTTAGTATCTTGCACCTGCAAATGCAATTTTTCAAAGAACTATTAAGAAGAAAATCTTCAACCTACTTTTAACTTGCAGTCTGAACACATACCTTGGATGATTTATTGATGTGTTCCATTGCCTTAATAACAAGCATTCCACATTAAATTCAACATCTAACATTGTATTAGATGGGAATTGGGTGTCTTGTCATTAGCCAATTTTATTTATATGGACTTTAAACCCATCCCTACGGCTGATCTTTTCACGAGATCTCTAGTTAACCCTTTGGTTAAATGGTCAGCCATATTAAGTTCTGATTTAACAAACTGTATAGATATCACACCATTCATGATTAACTCCCTAATCATGCTATGTCTAACGCCCAAGTGTCTTGACTTTCCATTGTATACATGACTATAGGCTTTAGCCAGTGTAGCTGCACTATCACATCTAATAGATATAGGTGATATCGGTTTAGCCCACAATGGAATCTCATAGATCAGATTCTTTAGCCATTCAGCTTCCTTGCCAGCAGCTGCCAAGGCTACAAATTCAGATTCCATAGTTGAATTTGTGATGCAAGTCTGCTTCTTTGAAGCCCAAGTTATTGCTCCTCCACCTAGAAGGAACACCCAACCACTTGTAGAAGAGTGATCTTCTACATTAGTTATCCAACTTGCATCAGAGTAACCTTCTATGATTGAGGGAAAACCTGAATAGGTTAGCCCATAATTCATAGTTCCCTTCAGATATTGTAACAACCTGTTCATCGCTTGCCAGTGTTGGGTACTTGGATTACCGGTAAATCTACTCAGTTTTCCAACTGCATATGCTATGTCTGGTCTTGTACTAATCATAGCATACATCAAACATCCAATAGCTTTAGCATATTGAAGTTGAGAAACAGGACTACCTTTATTAGGCAATAACTTGATGTTTGAATCAATGGGGGTATTCACTGGAGAACAATCCCAGTGATTGAACTTTCTTAACACCTTCTCAATATAATGTGATTGAATCAAAGAGATACTGGTGTTATATCTCTTTATCCTTATTCCCAGAATAACATCTGCCTCCCCCAAATCTTTCATGTCAAATTTAGATGACAACAAACTCTTTGTTTTATCAACTAGTATTTGATCAGTACCAAATATAAGCATGTCATCCACATATAAACATATGATGACTCCTTTTCCTGAGGAATCAAATCTGCTATAAACACACTTGTCAGCCTGATTCAAGTGGAACCCATTGGACAGTATCACCTCATCAAATTTTTGATGCCACTGTTTAGGTGCTTGTTTGAGACCATACAATGACTTGACGAGCTTACACACCTTATGCTCATTTCCAGGTAATATGAAACCTTCTGGTTGCTTCATGTACACTTCTTCTTCCAGCTCACCATTCAGGAAGGCTGTCTTCACATCCATTTGATGAATTATCAAATTGTGAATAGAAGCAAGTGCAATCAATAACCTTATAGTGGATATTCTAGCAACAGGTGCATATGTATCAAAGAAGTCGATGCCTTCTTTTTGTCTAAAGCCTTGGACAACAAGCCTAGCCTTAAACTTATCAATACTGCCGTCCACTTTCATTTTCCTCTTAAAGATCCATTTACAACCCAATGGTTTACATCCAGGAGGTAAATCAGTCAACTTCCAAGTATTGTTATGCATAATGGAATCCATTTCATCTTGTATGGCCTCCTTCCAAAATGCCACATCTCTAGAAGCCATAGCTTCCTTATAGCTACCTGGATCTTCCTCAATATTATAACAATATTGAAATTGAGGCTTAGTGTCACTTGGTGAGCCCTCAACAAGGTAAAGATGAAAGTCAGGACCAAAGGATTTTGTCTTTTTTATTCTAACACTCTTCCTTGGTTCTGATGTGAGAGATGTGTTGATTCTACTAGAGGAATTTACATTAATGTCTCTGGGTCTAGGCATTGATGTGAATCTCTCTTCATTAAAGATTGCATCTCTTGATTCTATAACTGTATTTACTGACACCGAGTCATTTGGTTCTAATACAAAGAATCTATATGCCTTTGAGTTTTCAGCATATCCAATAAATATGCAATCAATTCCACTTTCACCCAGGTTCTTTCTTTTGGGCTCTGTAAGCCGTACTACAGCCCTACAACCCCAGACTTTTAAGTAGTACAAGTTAGGAGGCTTTCCTTTCCACATCTCATAAGGAGTCACTTTGCTTCTTTTGTTGGGAGTTCTATTCAAAATATAGCAAGCAGTTAACATTGCTTCTCCCCAAAACCCGTCACTCAATCCAGAGTAAGACAATAGGGAATTAACCATTTCTTTTAGGGTTCTATTTTTCCTTTCGGCCACACCATTTTGTTGTGGTGTATATGGTGCTGTGGTCTGGTGAATTATACCAGTGGATTGGAAAAATTCTGGATCATAATATTCACCTCCACGGTCAGTTCTAAGAGTTTTTATTAAAATACCATGAAACAATTCAACTTCTTGTTTAAAGACTTTAAATTTCTCTAATGCTTCATCTTTTGTATGAACTAGATATACATAACAATATCTAGTTGCATCGTCAATAAATGTCACGACATATTTTTTATTTCCTAAAGATGGTGTACTATGAAAATCACACAAATCTGAGTGAATGAGCTCGAGTTTAGTAGATAACCTTTTAACGTCTTTAAAAGGTTTTCTAGTAATTTTAGTCAAATTACATGTGTGACATTTATTTTTATGCACATCAAAAGCCGGTATGAGATTTATTTTTGACATGTCTAACATTCTAAAATAATTAACATGGCCTAAACGAGCATGCCATAAATTAGAAACCTTGTCAATCGGGTCACTTGATGTGGATGTCATACACACAGATTCACATGTAAAAGGAACATGAATATTTAATTTAAACATCCCATTACATAAATAACCAAATCCAACAAATGAACCGTGTTTAGATAACACATACTTATCGGATTCTATAACTTGTTTGAACCCATAATTATTCAATACAATCCCAGATATAAGATTCTTTCGAATCCCAGGTACATACAACACGTTATCTAACAGAAGTTTATTCCCAGAAGTAAATACAATATTAACAACTCCTACGCCCTTGATGGGTTCGGTAGCTACATTTCCCATTCGTAATACGGAACCATCTTCAATTGACTTAAGACTCTTGAACCATCTTAAGTCTTTGCAAACGTGAATAGTAGCTCCAGAATCCACCCACCATGACACCGAATCATCCTGAACATACAGTGATTCAGAGAGAAAAGAGACATAATTCAAACTTGAATTACAATGATCTCCAATAGGATGACTTGTGGTTTGACCGCCGTCATTTGGTCGAGTTGTTTTAAAAACAATGCCCAAAGGCTGTTTAGATAGTGGGCCGACATCCAAGGACTGCTTGTTATTTTTAAAATAATGAATCATTTCACTTGTAACTTTACAACTCAAATTATTAATTTCCTTTGAATCAATATCACAATTGACGTCATGGTCCATATTAATAATTTTCACAAGTTCTCCATTTAATTCCCTTTTGTGTTGTAAATGATTTTTATGGACAGAATGTTCCATGGGTTCAACTACACAAGTCATTTTATTTGGCAAATATAAAACAGAATCAAATAACATACCATTTTGTGCCGGCGGGTCCTTGGACCCACTTGGGCCAGCGCCATCGGCTACCTTGTTGCCCGGAACCGATTTCACTCGACAGTCTCGTTTGAAATGGCCCGGTTTCCCGCAGTTCCAACAAGTGGATTTCAGCCTTTTATTTGAATTTTGGAATTTTCCAACAAACTTGCGCTTTCCTTTATCAAACTTATTAAACTTCTTTTGCTTTTGGTTAGTGTGTTCAATCATATTCACGGTTGATTGATTTGCATCAATTTTCCCTTTCCCTTTATCAGTTTCTTGAGACCGAAGGGATTCCTCAATCCTCAAATGACTACCCAATTGAACAAGATTCAAATCATCTTTTCGGTGTTTAAGCGTGTGTTTAAAATCTTTCCACAGTGGTGGAAGTTTGTCAATAATACTCGACACCGAAATAGATTCATCCATGTGCATCTCGTGTTGTGCAAATTGACCGAGTATGTGAAGCAATTCATTGAATTGTTCCATGATCGGTCGACTATCTACCATTTTATACGAATTGAAATTTGTTACCAGGAACTTTTTGGATGACGAGTCTTCTGCCATGTATTTCGCTTCCAATGCATCCCACAATTCTCGGGCCGATTCCACGTTCTGGTACACATCGAACAAGGCGTCAGACATGCCGTTGAGAATATGCCCTCGGCATATGTAGTCGTCGTTTTCCCATTTCAGACGGCGACGTTGTTGATCAAGAGTCTCGTCTTCGGTTACTTCAGGCATGGGCGTCGACAGAACATAGACAACCTTCAAGGTTGTAAGAAGAAAATGCATCTTTTTCTTCCATCTGCGGAAATCTTGGCCCTCAAATTTGTCAAGTTTTGCAAACTTACTTGACATCTCTTTAACAGATTCTCCAGTAGCCATACGAACGAATTGATCAAAGAAATTGATTTTATCTTTGTTGTTTTAGAACTAACAGAAATAATCAAAACAGAGAATCACGAATTGAAACTTGGATTTTCTTAGAGTCGTGATTGAAATCACTTTCAGATAAAATCAATTCGAGGCACACGAATGTTTTATCGGATAAAACTAAGAATGCTTCAAGAACGAATTTGATTTTGAGAGAGAGTTTTCTATTGTTCTGTGCCCTAAAACTGTGATTTGATCGAAGTATATATTGTTCCAGAGAGGAACTGCTCATAACTACTCATAGGGTTAAAAACTTGGGCTAAAGTCATCTAAATGGACTTCACAAATAAATGTTTAACACAACCCAATCAACTTTCAAACATTGAAAATGGATCGTTGAGTATGGCCCATTTTATTGCTATATATATCCAATATATATGCAATATATATACAGCCCACACATAAGATATTAACCCACTAAATGTTTAAAATTTTAAACATTATATTCACAACTTAATAATTGTTAGTTATAAACGTTCATGGTCATTAGCTTAAACAAGTCCATCTCCATCTCCTAACTCGTTAATAACTAATAACGTGTACTCGATCAAAGTTAATCCAATATCACAAAATCTATATTGATAATTAATAAATTACCAACATAACATACATGATAGTTATAATACACGACTAGCTTTAGTAAAAAGAGTTAAATACTTGGAGGACACTACAGTTCTACGTAATTTTATGCTATCAATATGTTATTTCCTTGGAAAATTGAACGAGGGTTCACAATAAAACTTGAACAAAACTAAAAAGATTTTAGAAAAAAATGTTTTTTTATTTGTTTATATTATGAAACAACCCTTAATATTCACTAGCATATTTACACATTAAATGGTATGATTGGAAAGTTGTGTGAATCTTTTCCCTTTTTAGTTAACCACTATATAGAAAGTTAGATCCCATATTTATTCTCTTAGGGGCATTTGGTTTGTATAATATTTTAGAAAAGATTAAAATGTTTACACATTAAATGGTATGATTTGAAGTGTTAAAATTTTCCCATAGCTTTTAATTGACACATGAATGACCTAATTGAATATGCACGAGTGACTTAATTAAAACATTTTTAAAATTTAATATTTATTTATGACATTTGTCCTATTTTAAAATCTGTCAAATGGTTATCAATTTATAATATGACAGTTATTATGTTTTATATAAATCTAGATATATGTTTCTTTTAGTTTGTACATACCATATCAAAATTACAAAACGTGTATAAATTGAAAATAAATAGTAAAGATCACGGCAACCTTAATTAAAGTTATATTAATATACAAGTATAGTTTCTCGTGTATTACACGATTTAAATAAATAAAAATACTAAATAGTTTATAAAAAATTTAAAAATTATAAAATGCTATTTTTAAATAACTATGATTGAGTTACGTATAAGTAAGTACTTCAATTAAATAACAATAATATAATTTTAAACTGTTGTTTTATAAATTTTTAGTTGTTTTTTAAAACATTTTGGTCTCTTTTTTAATTTCATTTGAAAAAAGAAATCTCCTTATAAAACTTAGAAAAAACTGGTAATAAGATAGTTCGTACTTTTAGAAAAGATTTTTTTTGAATAAAATTTTTATGTCTTATACATTTCTTAAAGAGTAATTTTTTACTAAAAAATCTAGTTTTTATTTTTTACAATTCTTTATTTTTTAATTTGAAAATGTTTTAAATATTATAATTATTATATTACTATATATATATATATATCTACTATTATCAATTATTAAAAGGGAGAGATGAGAAAAATATAAGAATATCTAATATGTTAATACGTGACATCTCAAAACCTTGTTTTATTATAGATAACTAGATTAGAGCCCACATGGGTGGGATAAATAAAACATATCAAAATCATTAGTTTTAGTTACCCATAAAAATGAATATATTATCTTCTAGATGTTATTAGTCATTGGTGAAATAAAAATACAATGAATATTTAAATTTTCTAACAAATGAATATTCAAAATCATTAGTTTTAGTTACCCATTAGTTTTAGTCACCAATAAAAATTAATATATAATCCGTTTATTAAATGGGTTTCTAGACTATCTATATATCTGACTATCTATCTATCCATGTATAATTATAGAAAATTAAGATAAAAGGTGATACAATTGTAAGTTTCATCATACTAATTTTCTTATTTCTCTCTATTATTACTAATAATATTACTCATACCATTTCAAACTAAAATTAATAGTTTAATAAATAAAAATCTATTTTTAATTAAAAACACAGTTTTAAAAAATAAAAGTTTTTTTAAAATACAGAATAGAATGAGCTTTTTTAAAAAATATGTTTCTTAAACAAAATATATAAAACCCGTTGTTTTATAAAACACAAATTTTAAAAATATATTTATTTATTTATTTACTTAAAATAATTATTTATACGTAATTATAATCAAATTTTATTTTCAAACATGGTTTTATAATTCATAATATTTTATTAATAATTATTTAATATTTTATTTGTTCAATCCGTATAATTATACACGGAGTATTAACCTAGTATATAACTATATTAGATGCATTTGAGGAGACATTATGATAGTTAGTGATGTACTCTCTAATCTAGAAATTATGGGTTTTAATCGTATAGAATGTAAGACACTCTTGTTAAATTAATCCATTCCTAGAATGAAACTTAGAAGAATGAGAGTATGTTCATTCGATCTATTTACTTATGATTAAATATATGTATCTTTTCTTTAGGTGGGATAATTAGTTTCATTTTGTTTATTGTTTAATTTTTGCGTACTAAACGCCCCTGATTAACCTAAGTTTTCCTTCGTAATTAGCATGACTACAAAATCAAACGTCATATGTATAACGTCTCCATGATACAATATGTGTTTCAGGTTGACTCAATCCTTTCCTGTTATGTAAGAATATTGATTTTAAGACATTGAAAGAAGAAATTGGCACAAGACGAATCGTATAGCCAAAAGAAAGGACAAATTGTTGTTTGTCAAGGATCAATTCAATTACTAGAACGAGCGTGATATATTGTGAATTATATAGATGGTCAAGATAGATGATCAACGTAATCTTTAAATACATAAACAAGTCCCATAACGTGAATTTTGAAGAAATAAAATGAGGCAGATTATCCGTATAGGATTTTACTGAAATATATTAATGACTGGAAACGAACTAAATCATCTTTGACTCTAAGTATTTTAATGATAAAAATCTTAAAGCTAGTCCGTTAGATATGATATACCCATGCACTCATGTTAGTAGCTAATAGACAGAGTATCCTTTTAGGATTCTAGTGAAATATAAATGACTAGAATAGAACTAAATCATTATTATATTAACTCTAATACTTTTAATGATAAAATCTTAAAGCTAGTCAATTTTTAGAGATTATATAGTCATACACTCATGTTAAAAATTAGAGTTAATTCCAATTTTGTTCTTTAATGTTTGATTAAAATAAATATTATCTTTTAAAAAATTAAAAACATCAATTAACCTTCAAAAGTTGCATATGTTATTTCAATTTTACTCTAAAAGTTTTATTATTTTGGATAAAGTTGAAATAACTAATAAACCTTTGGACTGAAATTGAAACGAATTATGAAACTTTTGGAAGCAAATTGATATTTTTAATATTTTGGAGGAAAATGATTATTTTTAACAAACTCAAAGAATAAAATGGAACTTAGGGCGTACCCGGTGCATGAAGCTCCCGCTTTGCGCAGGGTCCGGGGAGGGGCCGGATCGCAAAGCGATCTGATGTACGCAACCTTTCCTTGCACAATTTTGTGCAAGAGGCTGTTTCCACGGCTAGAACCCATGACCTTAAGGAACTTAATTCAATCTTAATTACGCCTACAGTTAGGACCATGGTCACATTTTTCACTTTAATTCGCAAACTCATTATTCTAACACATTTGCTTAAAATTTATAGTCAAAACTACTTGTAGGGATGTAGCATCTTTCTATCACGTATTTATATGTTCATGCAAGATGTTCTACGCGGCCGACCCTTTGGTATCTTGCGCATCACTGTTCTAATGACGTTGGTAATCTGCAATGAGAAACTCTTTTTTGCTAAGATGCTAATTTTTTTTTAAATCAATATCTATACTTGATTGATCTTGATGTGTGGTAGGAAGTCTTTAATAAGACCTCTTATATGACATCATATCCTACGTAGAAGACAACATGCATGGAAGAGATTCAAGAAATACAAGAGGATTTTTATTTCACTTGATCAAACGTATAAAAATCAAACACACACACATATGTACCTCTATTGTTGGAAAACTTTTTGGAAATTGTGCCTACTTTTTTGCTCCGTCCACGACTATACCGACATTATGTCATTAGTATAGCTTTTGACCAACCAAAAAGGAGGGAAAGCCTGTACCGAAGACATGTCGTTGCTACATGATCTCCTATCCTGATGACATGTTACGTTGGTATAGCCTTAGATGTTGTTTGTTTTTTCTGCAGTAAAATGTCTGCAGTCTGTGTAACACATCTGCAGACATCTGCAGGAGATCGAAGAGGCGGACCAAGCGTTTGCAGTCTGTAAGAAGAAAAGTATTTGTTTTTTAACATCTGCACACTACGAAATAATCTATAACTAAACCAAATCAAACCTTACCTTAAACCAAATCAAACAAAAAACTTAAACCAAATCACAAACCATAATAAGCCAACCCATTATGTGTTACTTCTTGAAAGCACGTAAAGTTCATATCAATCTTGAAAACAGAATTGTTTTATGTTCGTGATGGAGGATGACAAAGAATTCGCTTACCTTAGCACACAAACATTTATTAGCATTATATCAAACAAACATGCATCTTAAGCTTAAGATAAAGAAGAAAGAACCCCTAAAGTTCTTGACTTGGAATGCCAACAGCTTTCTACTTCGGGTTAAGAACAACTGTCAAGAACATAGAATTTTGATTTTATTAATCCTAAATCAAAGGTACAAGACCAAAATCAATCAAACAAAAACTATGAATACTCCAAACAAGAAGAATAGAAATTAATACTAGACAACCAACAGAAGGTTTCATCAAGTGAAACAAAGATGAAACTTCTACCACACAGAGATGAAACTTCTACCACACAAATATGAAACTTCTACCACACAAAGATGAAGAGAAGGCGTCTGAATATTGATTAGAAGATTGAGACAAACGAGAAGATGATATTTGATGCAGACCAGACCTAGTGTTGAAGGCCAAAACTCCTGATGAACAAAGGAGACAAAGATGCATACATAAAAGACATTTGATCCATAACAGTGGCTGGTGCGATTATCTTTTCATGGTGTGAATTCTCCATTGACACACCCAACCACATCTCCAGTATGATACCCGTGATGAAACTGAGAAGACAAGATGGGCCACTACTTCTCAAAATAAAAGAGTGATCTGCTCTCATCTTTATAACTCAGCAAGATTGAAAAGAATCAAGCCCAACAACATATTAGCTCTTCTAAGCCTAGCATTACTCCAAACAAATATAAGCAGCCAAAGAATCCCTCATTAAACCAATAGAATATCAATAGTTAGAAAATGTAAGACAATTATATATATGTTTGACGTTAAATTGAAAGATACATATATTTCAACACCCCCCTCAATTTAATAAGCAAACATATCAAGCATGTTTCAACCTACCTGCAACTAAAGTAAAAAGAATTCCAAATTTCATTTCTTAAACAGAACTAATATGAATTTCAACTAGAAAGTAAACATATCAACACTCCTTCAAAAAAAAATTGAGTCAGATGTTCAACTTCAAACACTCCTTTAATTTAACCAAATATATATTTAAAACAACATAGCTTGAAACAAAGGAACAACAAAATCCTCAAGCAAAACAGGTTCATTGAACAAAGAAGGAACTACTCAAATGTAACCAAACTCTATAGCTTTGACTCGAACTGGAAAGAACAGAAACAAAGACTAAAATCAGTAGAACTAATAGGCATTTTATTAAAACACTTTTGAATCCATTTTAACCATTTTCAACTCAGTCTCATACCTGCTCACTAACAAAAAAAATGGCAGCCTATAAACACAAGACTCCAAATCTATCACAAACAATAGAAATCAACATTAACAATCAAGAGACTCAAGAATACAAGATAATCCCTCAATATAACTCTCTATGATGATCTCTCAACAACAGACTCTAAGAATGAGACTGAGAAACCTTACATCTAAAAGGCAAATGATAGACGAAACAAGAGCGTGAAAAAACAAATACAAAATGAAAAATATGAATGAATTTCTTTATATACTTAAGTTGACAAAAACAACTAAACATAGATTGCGCAAACATATATGACTGAGACAAAGATATGTGGTGTAACAATAACACACAAAAAACAAACAATAGTAGATTAAAATAACCTCAATCAGATAGACAAAGGCTAGAGGTGATGCACATAAAACAAAGAAGTCATACACCGGAGGATCACCTTCACCTTTAAAAAAAGAGAACACTTAAAAAGTTGTTTTGTTTAATCTTCCGATACAACTTTCAAGTATAAAAGACAGGAACAACTATATTTAAGAGAGTTTAACTAGCATGTAAAGCCAAGCCTGAAATTATAACTTGATGTTAGATAATGAATCTTACACAACTTGCAATTTAGATGAAAAAAACTAACAAGTCAGAAGTATATTATAATTATGTAACAACAACAAAGCTATAACACAGGCTACTATCTTCTAATAATAACTCTCTACAACACAATTGTCCCAAATATATTCTTGGTCAAACAATGAATTTTAGATTCATCATTGACAAAGAGTAAAGAAAAAAATATGCCATAAAAGCACAATGCAACTTGTAGTAATCACAACAGGAAGACAGAAGTCAGAAGAACAATCATCTGATTAAAAAACAGAAAGAATCATATGATTCTTCAAAACAATCAGAAACAAATCTGATAAGAAAACTAAAAGTCACACGACCTCTAAGAACTCAGACCCAAGTCTGAAGATAAGACTTGTGAAGAACTTAAAGACTAATTTGATTTGATCAAAACTTTTACAACTTTACAAGAAACATATCAATAGAGAACTTGTAAAGAACATAAAAACTAATTGATACAAACAAAAACTTTTACAACTTCACAAACAATACAGAATCACACGATTCAACAAACAAGTCTGATAACAAGAAGATAACACGATCTATACCAGACTTACAACGACAGCAAACAGATTCTGATTGAATATAAGATCATTCGATCTGTAATCAGAAAACGATATCTCACGTGAGATAGAACAGACAAGGCTGTTAAACATATATTTGAGAATAATACCGGTGGTTAAAACACTTGAACCACATAGTTCAACTAACCCAGAAAACATGATTAATATAGACAATAGTAATCAGCATCCAAGACAAACATACTATGTCACAAAGACTTAACCAGCAGTAACATAGAGCATATAGAACGCATAATAAGGCTCCCAACAATTGCAGACAAGACAAAAACTATAAACATGTTCAACAATAACACACGAGAACACAAACATACTCCAAATTTAAACTAGGCGGAGTTTGAAATAAACCTAATTTGATTTTAACAAAAAATCAATTAAGTAACAACACATTTTAATATCTAAAAACATTTTGAATGGCATGTTAAGGACACTCGATATACACACAAAGCATTCAAGATTGTTTACCTCTCTACCTTTGCATTTCTAATGAGACTAAGATAGAAGATAAAAAACAGAAATAAATATTCAAGCAAGAACAACCCATATTTCTTAAGCATCCAAACAACCACAAAAAGAAAAACATTTAACTCATATTGATTTTGTTAGTCTTGTGACATTGTTGACGTTTTTGTGTATTCATGGCAGCTTGGTTATTCTACTTGCTGAATTTGATACACATAACATGTTTTTATCATTTTTTAAGTGGAAACCGTTTACTTTGCCATGTGACTATTAATCTTGTGTGAGTTAAATGTTACCTTTAAGAACAATATTGACATGAGCAGACAGAAGTGAATCTAGAAACTATCAAAGCAAATTTATAATTTTTCTATCTTGGAATCGAATTTGCTACTAACATTTTACATGATTTATATGTTTATCTAAATTTAGCCTAACACATGACGGGATTAAAATATCGCTATTCAAAAGGTGTTAATATTCCTCTCAAAACTATTAGACCACCATTACCAAAAAAATTCCATTTATTTCCCTTTGTATTTTTTAAATTCAATTGTTCAGATCTTTGATTGTGTGATAACTCGGATAAAACATTTTCATGAGCATAAAGCTTGGATTCGCTCAGAAGTTAATTCTAAATCAATATGTTTGACATACCTTTTTCCTAAGAAAAGAGTTAACAGAGCCCAAAAAAATATAAGATTTGAATATATAAAATCTAAACATATATAATACATTTATGGATGGACAAATATGCTCTTCTTAAGAAGACAATATGTATATATATTTATTTAACCAGCATCAACTGACATTTTCCAAAACAACAAAAGTTTTATTTTACCATCTTTTAACTTCTTGTAGCAAGAACAGCTAACCCAAAATTCTTTCATCATATCATACTTATAGGTCTTGTTTAGAAAGATCTAGCAATATGTTAAGGCTATTAACTAATCAAGACACCAATTGCTATATAACAAAAAGGAGGGTAGTATACCATTAACTAGCATGTCTTCAGACCAAACATGTTCATCTTTTAACAAGAAACTAATAAAGAAGCACAATTACTCGTAGAGACAATGATTTCATTTTTTATTGCTTTGAGAAAATTTTGAACAAGCAACAGATACACAAAAGGAACAACTCAAGAACTTTCAAAAATAACATGTAGGGAGCAAAAGTAAACAAACACTCCCTAAACTAAATGCACAAACAACACATTACAATTGTAGTGCCCAACAATCAACCCTTAAATTAGATGATCAATATGTTGTGGTGGTACTGGAATTTAACAAGATTAGAGAAAGTGAAGACTTACAGTGTGTAGTCAAGGCAAAAACTCAAGACTAGCCAATAAAACTTCACTGATAGTGTGTGCCTTTCAATCCAACAAAGCAGCGGATACAACTAGAAACACAGAAGGCCCATAATTCTTTTGAAATCTAAGATCATACATCATTCTCTCTTGAGTTCCTTTTCAACAAATCCACGGCTCATTTATGACTCCTTATTTCAGCTATTCTTTCAAACCATAGGATTTCAGTGATGAGAACCCCTAATCATTATAAGAATGATATATGCAATAGACTCACAAACAACCAGATGGACTATGACCACCTTATAAGATCTAGGATTTTAATATCAAGACCCCAAGAACTCCACTTTCAATGCGACCACAGGCAGGACCTTCTAACAACTTCAAACACACCTCGCCACGATCTACGAGTAGAAGATAAACCCTAATTCACTTAACGAATATCAGAAGATTTGAACAATCTTGACCAGAGATAAGAAACCGATTAGAGGTCCAAATGGATTAACCAAATCAGAAAGAAAGATCGATATTAGAGCCTAGGCTCTGATACCATGCCAAGAACATAGAATTTTGATTTTATTAATCCTAAATCAAAGGTACAAGACCAAAATCAATCAAACAAAAACTATGAATACTCCAAACAAGAAGAATAGAAATTAATACTAGACAACCAACAGAAGGTTTCATCAAGTGAAACAAAGATGAAACTTCTACCACACAGAGATGAAACTTCTACCACACAAATATGAAACTTCTACCACACAAAGATGAAGAGAAGGCGTCTGAATATTGATTAGAAGATTGAGACAAACGAGAAGATGATATTTGATGCAGACCAGACCTAGTGTTGAAGGCCAAAACTCCTGATGAACAAAGGAGACAAAGATGCATACATAAAAGACATTTGATCCATAACAGTGGCTGGTGCGATTATCTTTTCATGGTGTGAATTCTCCATTGACACACCCAACCACATCTCCAGTATGATACCCGTGATGAAACTGAGAAGACAAGATGGGCCACTACTTCTCAAAATAAAAGAGTGATCTGCTCTCATCTTTATAACTCAGCAAGATTGAAAAGAATCAAGCCCAACATAGGGCTGTACAAAAAGTTCGTGGCTCGAAGTTCGCTCGAAGTTCCCTCGAGAAAAGCTCGAAAAAAGCTCGGCTCGAAAAAAGCTCGAATCTAAACGAGCCGGCTCGGCTCGGCTCGAATTCTAAGCGAGCCGAACTCGAGCCAGGGTTAGCTCGGTTCGAGCTCGGCTCGTGGCTCGGTTCGTTGGCTCGGCTCGTGACTCGGTGCATATAATATATGTGTATATATATATTTATATTATATAATAATAATAATCATTATTATTACTACTACTACTATTATTATTATTTTTATATTAGGATTTTAAAAAGGTTTTCTTAAAATAAAAATAGATTATTTTTATAAACATTATGTATTTTATTTAAAAAATATATAACTTGACAGTAAATTGTTTATATTCAAAATAATGATCTTTGTTTCCCTTAGTACGGAGTACCCAACAAAAGATAAAAACTCTAATATATATTTTTGTGTTTTTATATAAATTAATGTGAAAAAATAAAATAAAAAAAAAAATAAATCGAGCCGGCTCGAACGAGCCACGAGCTGGCTCGAGCTTTTCACGAGCCGAACTCGAGCCGGTGTTTTGAGCTCGTTAGAAATTTTCGAGCCGGCTCGGCTCGGCTCGATAAGCTTCGAGCTTGAACTCGAGCCCATCCTGGCTCGGCTCGGCTCGGCTCGTTTACAGCCCTAGCCCAACAACATATTAGCTCTTCTAAGCCTAGCATTACTCCAAACAAATATAAGCAGCCAAAGAATCCCTCATTAAACCAATAGAATATCAATAGTTAGAAAATGTAAGACAATTATATATATGTTTGACATTAAATTGAAAGATACATATATTTCAACAACTGGCCTGAGTTCGCCAACTTCATCGACGCCATTGATCCTGATGTCATTTGCATACAGGTGCCATTCTGTCCACGATTTTGTTTTTCTTAATTTTGCCCTAACTAAGTTGGAATTCAAGTTCTTGGTCTTATTTATAAGAATTAGAGGAATGTTGTCACCAAATTGGGGCTTTGTGTCGTTGATTGCGACAAATTGGTATATGGGTTGTTAGGGCTTTTAAGCATACGAATTTTAGATTTATAATCCAAAGTCATTTTGCTTTGGTAACAATCTTATGATGTTTTAGCTTCATTATATGCCCTTTTGGATTTTGGATTTGGTTTTGCAGGATTAATTAGGACTCTCGATGCTCTTCTTAAATGACGGGGCGTCGGCCGTGAAGGTGGAGGCGGCGACGGACTGCCAGGGCGCACGGCGACGGGCTGCGAAGATAACGGGGAAGGAGGAGGAATCCGCTTTGGGTCTTTGTTTTGAAACTGGAGAATGAGAAGAGAGTAGAAGTGAATGGTTTATATGTTCTTCACTCATACCTTAGGAAGAACTTTTTTAATGAAAAGTATTTCAAAAAACAAACACTTTGCAGATTTCAACGTCTGCGCTGATTTCAACGTCTGCGCTGATATGCGCAGTGCAGACAAAAAAGTTTAGAAAGTGTTTATCAGAAAAAACAAACAACCTCTTAGTCAGCACAGGGTCATTTTGTTGTAATCACTATTGGGCTACAAGTCATACAAGTCTTTATAATATAATGCATGCTTCTTGATTAACATTTGTAATTACATCAGACATTATGTTTCTTAATATTTGTATTTAAACAGCCATAAATATGAAACCACTTTCACATGTATGCAATGAAGACCGAAGTTGCAGGTTTATGAAGGCCATTCAATTCCATCCTTTGTGCCCACATACTTCTTCATACCCTCAGTGTCTTCTCAATTTACCATTTTTTTATTATTAAGCACACACAAAAAAGAAATTGGAAACCCAAAAAAAACTAATACATTTATGCATCTTATCTTTCTCGTGCAGTTCCACTTCCATTCACTTGATCTAATGTTATATTTTACAATCTAATTTTCCATATTCATTTATATCTAATTTCATATTTACACAGGCAAGTAAAGATTTTATTTACTTTTCTTTTTAGTTACTTTTCTTTTTAGTTACTTTTCTTTTTAGTTTTGTACTTGTACTCATCTAGCATCTTGCTAGGTTTTTTTTTCTTTCTAATGAAATTTTGTTGTTCCAAAAAAAACTAATTTTTCATATTCATTTATATCTAATCTTCTATGTAACGATATGAACATAAAATAGGTAAACTCATATAACTCTTATATATGTAACGATATGAACATAAAATAGGTAAACTCGTATAACTTGATAAAAGAATACAATTTGAAAGAGGAAAAAAAAACATATCACTAAATATCTACATCTAAACCCTTTTTAAGATCATACCGCATACATAACCATAATCATGTCTATTTTTGTAGTTTTTTTTTCTAACTCTACAGTAGAAGTTGTAATCTAGACATTATCCCTTGTCAATTTAACATTAATATGTATATATAATGAAATGTTCAAGTTATGGTGGTGGTGGTTGTAGTGGATTTGGAGGTGGTGCTCGAAGGAGGTACTAATGGAAGAACTATGGGGTATGGTAATTTGTTTTTTATCTTTTTCTATTGGAAGAAGATTACGTTATCTATGTTTTCTCTGTTGGGTTTCTAATAAACATTTGTGATTTCTTTGCTCTAAGTTGGAGTGAAGTTCAACCTTTCAAATTTCTATTTTTTGATAACAACAAAAGATGTCCGAATGGTTGACGATGAAGCTTGCAAGTTCTTCTTTAGAGTTGTACACATATTGAGTTGTCATTAAACTGTGAAACTAACCCATCATATTTCATGTACTACAACTTAACTAACATAAATATGAAGTACTTGGAGTTGAGGATTTTATTAGAGTTTTGTTGTATCATATTTAGGAGTAGTTTGTTATTTTTCATTACAACTCATTGTTTAGAGGCGTTGGTAAAGATTTTTGGCTTAAAATTTGTTTACTTTGTTGCCTAATTTCGTATGTTCAAATGTATTTTGTTGATTTGTTCTGTTTTTTATAGTAACATTTTTATCCTTTTGATAAAGGAATTGATTGTTATTTTTTTATGTTTTTGCAGTTGCTTTATAGATGATTTATAAATGGATTCACTGAAGGATTGTTTCTTCTCCACTTCTTGCTCAAATTGTACATTTGTCACACCCTCAAAATCCACGTGCGGAATTCTACCGCGAGGCGTGTGAACAAACCAGGATCACAGTCAATAGTTACTTGGAACGACTCTATATGCAACGTTTAACATAACAAACCAAGGTTTAAACTTTATAATTCATGCGGAAGCGTTTAAACAAATAAAACAAACCCAAAATATAAAGATAAACATATATATATATCATTTTTTTTAAGCGTTAGGATGCATGCTTGACCCGTGTAGTGCTCCTAACAGCAGTCCAGATTTAATGACCTGAGAATAGCATACTAAAAGTCAACACACGGTTGGTGAGTTCAAGAGTTTGCGTTTAAACATAACAGTTTAACAAAAGTGTATATCAACCCAATGGTTGGTAAGTTCAAGAGTTTGAGTTTAATCATAACAGTTTAACAAAAGTGTAATCAACCCAATGGTTGGTAAGTTCAAGAGTTTGAGTTTAATCATAACGGTTTAACAAAATGTAATCAACCCAATGGTTGATTAGTTCGAGAGCTTGCGTTTAAACATCCCAGTTTAACAATAGCGTGTATCAACCCAACGGTTGATCAGTTTAAGAGTTTGCAGTTAAACATCCCAGTTTAACAATAGCGTGTATCAACCCAACGGTTGATCAGTTCAAGAGTTTACAGTTAAACGTCACAGTTTAACAATAGCGTATATTTAAGCATGTGCATTGTAATGGCTAGCTAGCCCATTCACAAACGATATTAAATAGTGATTTCGACATTGAAGCTGACTGTGTTATGTTTGCCTCCAGCCACGATGTCAGATCGTGACTAATGTTCATAGGACAAATTGCACCCGACTGACCTCGAGTCACACAGGTGGGGCTCGTCACACCCAGTAGTACTACCCAACTTTCCCCGCTATCCAATATTAACAATTCGAAAGTGTGAGGACTTTTATAGTGATAAACAGCACTATATTAATATCATACACATCTTAAATATATAATAAAACGTTTGTAACATTACTAGTATGTTATCTCCCCCAAAAGAGTTTTAATAAAATGAACTTACCCAAAAGAGATTTAGTAAAATAGTGGGGCCTGAACTCACCTCGGTTCTCGTGTGATGTTGATAAGCTAGTAAATTCCTCCTAAGGAATTATAATTCACATAAGTAATTTAGATAAAAATTCATAATCTGGTGTTCAATTGATCTAGGGTTTGGTTTTTCGAGGATTTGTTATAAACGTTAAATCATTTAATTATTGTTGTTAATTCTTTAATAATTAAAGATTTATAATGATTTTAACATATCATTATATTCTAAATAAATTGTAAACGTTATTTAAACATGTAAGTTTATATTTGATTTTGTAAGATTTTATAAATATTTAAATTTATAAAATCTAATTTGTATTTATATTATTAGGGTTTATCCATATATAATATATTGTTCATTAATAATGTGATGGTCTAAATTATTATTAAAAATCCATTTTAATATGGTTAATAATTTATAACACATGTAATATTTATTCAGATAAATAAATAAGGTTTTTAAACAATTATTATGATTTATAAAAATAATATGATGTTCATTAATGATTCAATGATTTAAATTATTATTAAAAATCTATTTTTTATAAAGTTACAATTTATTACATATGTTTTTATTTATTTAAATAAATAAATGAATAAGGTTTTAAAGAAATAAATTTCAAGAAAATAATTATTTATTTTCTAAAATAATTAAAGTTTATAAAAATTATTTTTATAATTTTTCGGAATTTTTCTATATTTTTTAAAAGGTCAAAAAGGCCTTAAAAAATACATGGAGGTAACCGGGTTCGAACCCGGGACCTCCATCCCACACTCCAACACACTAACCAGTGAACCAAAGGGCCGTGATCGCAATGATTCCTGGTTCTAATTATATTTAAACCTAAATAAAGCAATTCCCCCAAAACCGATGAACCCTAAATCGGTTCTCAACCAAATCGAAGCTCAATTCGACTTTGTTGGAGACTAGAATCATGGGGCTTTTGTTGCCCGTATAATAACGAGTAGTTAGGTGTATTTAATTACCCGTATTGTGTTCGAACTGATGATCAATTACTCGATGAACAGGTCGCGGCTTAGCCTGAATTCGAATGTTGATGAATTGCTGATGAAAATCAAATTAATTACACAGGAAGCTTCGAATTATGTTAAGGGTTGAAAACCTTCTGTTAATTTGGGTTTATAACCTGTTTAAGTGGGGTTCCGATTGAGTTGCAGGTCGACGATGAAGGTGATGATCGAATTGGTCATTTGTGTGTGTTTCTGGTACAATTGAACTCGAAGGAAGGTTTTAAATAGCCAGAGGATTGTTAGTGCGAGTTTACTTTCGATTATTATTCGGTTTTAGTGCTCGAATAGTTGAGTGGGTCGGCCGAACTTTCGGTCGAGTGGGGATTGCACTACTCAACTTTGTTTTGTTAAATTTGTTCGTGGGTTAGGTTCGAAACATCCTCTAGAAGCTGTCGAGAATATTTAATTCGAGTGAAATCATGTGGTTTGGTCGTTTGGTCTTTGCCGGAGGTACGCCGGCGTCTCGCCGGAGAACAGTGGGTCGACGGGCGGGGGTTTGGGAAATGGTTTTTGAAAAATTACAGAAATGGTCCCCCAACTTTCCATCTTTATCATTTTATGTATTAAAATTTAATTTCAAGTTTCAAAATTTACAAAAACCACCCCTTGGACTTTATAAATTTAATAATAAATTCTTATAAATTATTAATAATAATAATATTTTCATTATTATTATTATTATTATTAACATTATTATTTTTAATAATAATATTATTATTATTATTATCATTGTTTTTATTATTATTAATATTATTCAATAAAAAAATATAAATACTAATTTGTAAAATCACCTAATTATTATATTAAAAAAAAATTTCCGGGTTGTCACAACATTTTTTGTTGATATTTAACATTTTAGTTTCGATTTTGTTCTCCTTTTATATGCAAAACACAACAGCTTCATAGAGTTGAACAAACTATTAGCAATGAGGAAATCGATTTTTATTATTCAGAAGTCCAGGTCTCATGAAATCGAGCTATACGCAGGTGCGCGCACGGACACATGAGTCTCCCGCTGCAACGCGTGGGGAAACCTTCTCGTTTATATCTAATCTTCTATGTAACGATATGAACATAAAATAGGTAAACTCATATAACTCTTATATATGTAACGATATGAACATAAAATAGGTAAACTCGTATAACTTGATAAAAGAATACAATTTGAAAGAGGAAAAAAAACATATCACTAAATATCTACATCTAAACCCTTTTTAAGATCATACCGCATACATAACCATAATCATGTCTATTTTTGTAGTTTTTTTTTCTAACTCTACAGTAGAAGTTGTAATCTAGACATTATCCCTTGTCAATTTAACATTAATATGTATATATAATGAAATGTTCAACATAAAAAAAAATATTGTACGATAACTCATGCATACATGGGTTGATAATTAGAATTATATAAACGAGGTTAAGTTGTATCTTAATTATGATATGATGGAGAAATAGTATTATCATTCATGGTAAGCTAGGTCTTCTTGTAAACAAGGGATGGTTAAAGTAATTTATATGCTCTCTATCTTCTCCCTTTCGTATTTTTGTCTCTAGCTTCTTGCTAGATCGAGTTCTCATTTAATAAATACATTGTCGATAAAAAAAAGTTTTGACGTAAGGCTAAACTATCCGACACTTCCATACGTTGCTATATTTTGTTTAGCTGATCATAATCGGTCACATGATAATTTCACTTGTTTATAGTTGGATATATATAGTAGTTTTGCACTCTTTTAGTGTACAAATAGATAAGTTTAAGAAAAAAGATTTAGCAAATATAATTAAGTAAGCCGTGCCAAGCTACAGTGCGCTTGTGCTCGGCTCGTTTATCTTAAAGAGCTCAAATTTTGAGCTTCGGCTCGGCTTGTTTATAAACGAGACGAGACAACCCAAGTCGACTCGTGAGCCAACTTATTTATTTTTCTAAAAAAATAAATTTGTTTTTTATACATATTCGTATATACATAAATAAAAAGATTATTTATTAATTTGTTTATCTTAACTCACTAAAACAATTATATAAGATTAATAGTTCGAGGAATATAATCATCTTTTATACTTAATTTCTTATTAAAAAATATCAAAATAATCATATGTGTGTTTTATATCTGAATAAAATATGTCATAATTTTGACTTATATTTTATATAAAAATTATAATGCAGGCATTTATTTAAGAGATAAAACAAGCGAGCCAATGATCCAGCTAACAAGTGAGCCACGACCTGAGCTGGCCTTGGCTCGGGCTCGGCTTATTTACAAACCGAGCCAGCTCATCTCCATTCGTTTATTAACAAGCCGATTTCGAGCGTGCTATTGTCAAGCGAGATTCAAATGAGTCACGATACACAAGCATTTTGAACAGCCTTACATAGAGCACATTGCATAAAGAATCCATCATTGGTTGGTAATGTGTTTTGATTGTTTTTTCGAATCGTGTATGGTATTAACTTTTAGATTAAATTATTTTGTGAGTACATGTAATTAATAATTGACCAAGACCAGAAAGTTTGCCTATAGATAGATGACCCTTACGTTAATTAACTAGAACTCGATAGTAACTGTAGCCACTTAATTAGTCGTTGCTGGTCAATTTTGTTGTTGATTAGTTACCACTGATCTATATTACTATTACATGCTCAATTACTATCAGGCTTAGTTTTCTTATTAATAGCAACTTACTATTGATCATTTTTAGTTTTTTGTGATTCCGAACATTAAATTCATGCAATTTTTCACCATCAAACAAATATAAGACAAATCCAATATGTAACTAACACGTTAAAATAAAATATCTTCACGTTGCACCTAGGGCTCTACCCCTAAACCCTTCATGTGATCTAAGGGGCTTCGCCTCATCGAAACGCTAAGGTTCCTTTAGTCCAAAAGTTAGTAACCTACCTAAATGAGCTGAACTACACAACTCGTCTAATTCATATCAACGTTTATTATAATTTCTCATTAGTCTTGAGTAAATCTCGGTTAATCAAAATAGCTTGATGAGTCAAAAATCAGCATGAGATGTGTATTGCGTTGTTGTACCAAACTCGGCTTGGTTGAGTGTTGTACGTATGTATAACCTCTTTTTGGTTTCTCTCCAATAAATAAGTGGTGAGTTATGTTGACTTATGCATGTGTGGTTTTGGCCACATCCATTGTTCCTCACATCTGACCTATATATAAAGACATTTCCGCCCATATTTTAGTGCTCGTAATTCCAGGAGAAAACGATCAAAAGTCACGTACATTTTAACGTAAGATATTTTCTGGATATTTTTGCATCTAGCAGTTCATGTGGCGGTATGCATATGCTCACTCTTGGATCAAGTACTCTAACATCCCGTAATCTTCGTTAAATAAAAGCTAATTTTATACGGTTATTTGAATTTCAACAACAATAATAATAATAATAATAATAATAATGATAATAATAATAATGATAATAATAATAATAATAATAACAATAATGATAATAATAATATTGTTACAATTTATAAAAGTTTAGTAAACTTGAATTTAAAAAGTTATGATCCATAAATATTATTAATTTGAAAGTTTTATATATGTTATATTTAATAACTAAATCTCAAAGATTTATAAAGATTAAAAAATATATTGTAAAAAAAAATAATAATAATAAATAGATTATTATATAAAGTTTAGGGTGAAAAATTTCAATTTTTAAACTTATTTTAAAAGTTGTTAACATGAAATAACAAACTCGAAACCGCAGGGACCAAAGTGGTAAATTTTTAAAACCCCTTTTCTTTTCCCCCGGTTTTCCCGATTGCCGCCGGCCACTCTCCGGCCGTGTTTCCGGCGACCTCCAAACGCACAAATCCACTCGGTTTTGATCAAATCAAACATGCTCGACAACCTCGCGTGGATGACTCGAACACCTGACCCACAATAATTTGAATAAACCGAGTACCTAACCCACTAAACCGACCCACTTCCACTCGGCCGAACAATTCCACAAACGATCGTACTAAAACACTCTAATAATCTAATTAAATCGATCTGCATAGACTTTATCTACCTATAAATATGATACAAACTTCGATTGCAAATCACAAACACGCATTCATTGAATTCAAATCCCTCCCTTCTTCCGAGACCTGCAACTAATCGAACCCCACCCTCCGAGTCTTATAACTCGCAATTAACACAGGGCTTTTGATCATAAGCCTCATACTAAGCTTTCTGTGCAATCAATTTGATTTTCATCAGTGTATGATCATCATTCGAATTCAAGACGACCGCGAGTTGTTTCTTCGTCTGTTCATCACCATTACATCTTCGAATCGGGTAATTGAATACATATACATGTTCGTTTTTACATAGGGATTAAAAACCCCATGATTTCAATCACTAACAGATTCGATTGGGGATCAATTTGGATCGAGTTCGAATTAGGGCTCGTACGGGTTTGGGGGAAATGGGTGAAAGCTGTTTAAAACGAAATGGAACTGATTCATAACGCGGCTTAGAGCCTTGGTTCACTGGTTTGGGCTATGTGTGCGGTGCTTGGGGTCCCGGGTTCGACCCGGGGCAACCCCTTTTTATTGTTTTATTTTTTTTAAAAGCTTTACAAATACTTTAAAAATATGGAAAATTTTCTAAAAATTATAAAAATAAATTCTAAATATTCTCTTTATTTTATAATACAAAATAATTTTATGTAAATTTATTTTATTTAAAAACTATAATAGATCTCTATAAAATATTATTTAAAAATATTAAAAATACTTATTTTTATAAAATAAATTCTAAAACGAGTTTAATTATGAAATAATCACGAAAATCATGAAAATTATATAAATATTATTTATAAATATTATAAATAATTATTTCTATAAAATGGACACTTTATTATCTTTAAATACAAATTAATATATTTTATAAATTCACAAATTATTTATGAAATTGTGGGTTATTTCTTGTAAAATATATTTAAACCAAAGGTATAAATTAATACCTTATTATTAATCAAAATACTATAAATGTGATTATCCTTATTTGTAAATATTATTGGATAATTATAAATTATATAGTTAAACCACGTCATTATTATAATTAATTCTAAAAATATTTAAATACAAATATGAAAACCCTTTTAATGGAATCAAAATATATAAATAATTGTTTAATAAGTCTAATACTTATTGATAATTATTTATTAATACAAATAGAAATCTATAAAAACATTGTAACATATTGCGTGTGTGACACGTGTTAAACCAAATCAACTCAAACCTTACCAAATATATTCATTCGTATTAAAGACTAAATTACAATCAATAATAGGTATTGAACGTGTTTGATCGTGCTTTGCCTAATTCTTTGAAGTTCTTATACATTACATCAATCCAAGGTGAGTTCCGTGACCCCTTTTTATGCTTTTATAATTGTTTCAATGTTTTTCAAACTTGAGGGAAAAGTATGCTCACCTGTTTTCGATGCTGTACACTGTATATTTTGTTTTCATACTTGGAATCAATATGATACTATTCTTATATTCTAATACATACATGGTGTTATTCTATTCTTACGACCATTAATTCCGGGTTAGGAACCAACGGATAGGTATTGGTAGTACTACTGGGTTGACACCCCCACCCTTCGACGATTGGTTAACTTGTGAGTTACCAACACAGCTGCCAGCAATCAGGCCAAGGGTGAATATATTCCGGCAAATTCATATGCATAACGTCATTAGGTTTGGTTGTCTTAAACACATGTTATGTGGTTTGTGGTTGCAGTATGATTCCATATCAAATTCTATACAGCATCAAATGTTTTAAATTTAAACCTGCGGAACTCACCAACATTATGTGTTGACATTTTTGAGCATATCTTTTCAGGTGAACATAATCAAAAAGGATAGCTAGAGTTGATGCCTTAGCCGAGACCCTCAGGATTTCAATAAGCTTTGCATTAGTCATGTATATCATTTGTTTCATTTGTGATCTGTGTGTAATTTAGATTTGGAATTAATAAGACTATGATAGTCGTGGAACTGACTAACCACGACACAAGTCACCATTGTGTCGGGCGACGTCATGACACGAGGATTTTGCATATCATATGTCTCTGTAATTATACCAAGTGTTATGACGATCCCGTCCGTCGCATCCTCGTGTTTCCGCTATAAGCGAGGGTGTGACAAGTACGTTATATATATGTTTTACAACATCATACTCTTAAACACTTAATTAATGTTATCGCGGCCACATCACTATCAAAGGACCATTGATCGAACATAAACTCATCTTGTCACTAATTACTTTGCTTCTACAATATGAAAATTTTAAACACAAAAGATCATTCTAGATTCTGTATGTCACTTTCTGTTTAAATGGTTAGAAAAAGAAAGCATTATGATTAAAAAAACCATTTAAACTTCTTATATAACGTAGAAATACATTAATGTACTCAATCGAGGGATAATCGCTCAATTAGCAAAACTACTTGTGCCGAAAGGTTAAATAACAAAATCTTTAGCTAAAGATCACAGAAAGCGATAGGTGTTTTTTTTTTCTCTTTCTTTTTCTAAAGGTGTCAAATGACAATAGAAACACACAAGAAAAAACTACCATAGAGCTAATAAGAGTATAAGGTTATAATATAGCAAATAAACAAGAAGATACCACCTATGTTTTTTTTTCTTTTTTACTATGAACTCATCCACGTTAAATCTGTACTTTTAAACCTACAACGCAACTAATTTACACAGATTTATGATCCGTCACAGATGGTGTCACACCCCAACCTTGACGGCGGAAACGTCGAGGTGTGAGAGTTAAGATCGTTCACAGTCACATAACGCTATGTTTAAATCCAAATATATATTATTCATAAGTTTGAAAGGTAAATTACAAGCATAAGTCTTAATAATAAAATAAGTTTCAACATGACATAACATAGTATAATCAATTGATTTTGTTAACTAGGTCCAAGTCCTAGATTATGCCAGCAACATAAGTTCACTTCAAACTTAGAGGTTTTCCTGAAACATGATAAAAATAAAAGGTCAACTATAAATAGTTGGTGAGTTTCCAAGGTTTTCATACATAATATGAAAAGATTACAAGTAGCAATTCATGTCATAGGTTATAAGCTAGTAAGGTTATAGAACACATATCGTTACAACCAAACCTCGACTTGATTACAAGTATATAAGATTGGCTAAGTGTATTTGGCTCCCTAGTGCACAAGCATACGGCTCCTAGGAGTCGGCAATACATCGACTTTAGCACCAAATAGGTTTGTCAGGCCCAAAGATCTAAGACGTCGCCAGGCTAGCAATAGTTAATGATTGTAAACAAACTATGTATCTCATATAATCACTAACAACACACAAATAACCATGACAAAATTTAAAGATGAATTGCAAGTGCATTACAAGTCTCAAATGTTTATAAGTGTATGATGTATAAGTATCATGTTTCACCCCAAAATAGTGTGAAAAATGTAAAAAGGGGCAAGGAAAACTCACATGGCAATAAGTATAAAAATGATGATTATTAAGAAATAATAATAAACACTCCAACGCAATCCTTCACCAGGTACCTAAGAATATATACATTATAAGTTTAAGTTTACTAATGAGTTTAACGATTCAACGGGAGCTAGGGCTTCAATTGATATTTGGGGGATTTCAATAACTAAATTAAATAAAATGATATAGTTGATTATGTTTTGATTTAATGAAAATATAATATTCGAGTATTTTATTATAAAGCAATGAATAAAACCATGGGTAGTAAAGTTTAAATATAAGTTTAAATATCCTTTATAAATTTTGTTTTAAAATACTTATGATTTAAACAATAGCAGATAATGTTCGAGTCAATAATAATTTAGGGTTTTAATTCATTATTTAGAGTCTACTTTATACATTAAATAATATATAATTAAAAATAATTAAATACAAATTAAATAATAATAACTAAATATGGCTCTCGTTTTATAAAATGTTTAGATCATTTAGGAAATAAATTTACAGAAATAAAGTGATTTTAAAAATACACAAAGTTTATAAATTACCTTTACAAATTTTTAGAAATTTTTACATATTTAAATACACTTGAAAAACATTAAAAAAAATGGATTGAGGGTCCCCGGGTTCGAACCCGGGACCTCAAGTCCACAATGCCCACTCCTTACCAGTAAACCAAAGGCTCTAAGCCACGGTTTAAGCGGGTTTAAAAAGCTTAAAAACATAAACATAAGAAAATCCCCCAAATCCATATGAACCCTAGATTTGCTTTCGCATCAAATTGAACACCATATGAACATTTTAATCGATCGAGGGGTTAGGGCTTTTGATCTACATATGAAATCGAGTATAAAGGTAGTTTTAATTACCCGAATTGTTATTGAATTGAAGTTTGAACACCCGAAGATTGCTGCGGACGAGGAAGCCTAGATGGATAAGAAAACCTCAAAGATAACCAATTAAACTTGTGGGTAGCTTCGTATAACAATCTGGACTAAAAACCCTCTACCAATTTCGACACTTGAAGCTCGTACGATGGATTGGGTTGAGTTGCAGGTCCGCGAGCAAAGTGATGTTTGAATTCGTTGGTTGCGTTTGTTTCAGGTGTAATTGGTGATTGTAATCGATTAGATTTAGATAAACGTTCGATTAGGCTTAGTTAATTGGGTTATAATTGAAGTTTAATGCACGAACGGCTGTGTGGTTGAAGGCGTCGGTTATAAACCCGATTCACCATAGTAACCGTCGTTTAAATTAAATCAAATGTTACGTTCAGGTTCGATTCAAACTCTAGAGGGGCTCGGTACGATGTTTGAATCAAAAATCGACCAAAAATTGGTGGTTGTGGGGTGGCCGGAGGGTCGCCGGACCCTCTTTGGCCGGCGGTCGATGGGTGAAAGGGGGAGATGGGTTAGGTTTCCGAATTTGACACTTTTAATCCCTGCGGTTTTCCTCTTGACATTTTATGCACAAAGTTTCTATTTAGAATTTGTAAAATAACATATTAACCCCCTCAAACTTTATTACCTTAAATTTTAAACACCTTAAGATTATTAACTTTATAAATTATTATAAGTATCATTATTATTAATGTTATTATTAACATTTTTATTATTAGTGTTACTATCAATAATAGTAATAATAATATCATCATTATTATTATTATTATCAGTATTATTACCATTAACATTATTATTATTAATATTAATATTATTATTAATAATAGTGATAATAATATCATTATTATTATTATTATTATTATTATTATAACAATTATTTTTATGATTATTATTACTTTAAAATTTAGAACAATAAGTAAACATTATAACATTTATAATGTTATTATTATTAATTTGTTAATCACCCAAATTAAGTATAATAAATCTCCAAAGTTTCAAAAAATAACATAAAAGGTCCTTTTAAGATTTAGTAAAGTTAACTTTTAAGTTAACGAAAATACGATATGTTACAGATGGGGCTCGAACACTTGAACTCAAGAAGAGCATCAGCGCTAACTCCAATCGTTTTACCATTGAAACCAACCCCCACACCAATATCGAGCAAGTATCCCTTCTAAAAAACCAAGGAATTTCTTCCCTTCCTAATCCACCGATCACAGTGTAAAATAAGAACACTCTCAACTTGTATCAACTCTTTTGAACCATAAGTCTATCGTCTATGGGTGCATGTATTTATCAAGTAATACATGTATACTTTAATTGGAAGGAAATTGTTAGAATGTTGTGGTCAAATACAAGTTTAAATAAATAAAGTCAAGGTTAGAGTTAATAGTGTTAACTTTGATAGATGAGGGACTGAAGTTGTAACTAAGTGTAATTGAGTTTGTTAGGTTGTTAGCTTCGGAAGTATATAAACTTCCGAAGGATCCATACTTGAATGGAATTCTTTTCATTCTAAATTTCGTAGTTCAAATCAATAAAAGTAGATCGAATTCGTTTATGTTCAATTTCAATTCTTTGTTTTAATCATTGATTCAATTGTGTTCTTCAAAGGTGTTGAATTGTTAATCTTAATTCCAACAAGTGGTATCAGAGCCACGTTTCGGCTAAGGTTTTGAAGACGATAGATTCCGCAGTTCCAATTGAAGGCAGAGATGGTGTCAATAAAGTATGAGGTCGAGAAATTTGACGGTAAAAATGATTTTGGTCTATGGCGCATGAAGATGCGAGCCCTTTTGGTGCATCAGGGGGTTGTTGACGCACTTAAGGGCGGTGAGGTGGTGGTACCGCCTGAGGCTACCGATAAAGAGAAGAAAGAAATCAAGGACAAGCATAAAGATATGCTTGATAAGACTCATTCAGCGATTGTGTTGAGTCTTGGTGACCGGGTATTGCGAGAAGTTTCAAAAGAGGTGTCTGCTGCTGGATTATGGGCAAAACTGGAAAGCCTGTATATGACGAAGTCATTGGCTAACCGGCTTTATTTGAAGAAATGCCTGTACACGTTTCAGATGGGTTCTGGTAAGACATTGGAAGATCATACCGATGAATTTAATAAATTGGTGCTGGATCTTGAAAATATTGAAATGACTCTCGAGGATGAAGACCAGGCCATCATGTTCCTATCATCACTTCCATCTCAGTATGAACATTTTGTTGATACACTTATGTTCGGAAGGGATACTCTATCAATGGAGGAAGTGCTTGCTGCACTTAATTCAATAAAGTTGAAGAAATGCTCTGATGGAAGGGAAGATGGAAGTGATGGTCTGTATGTTAGGGGGAGAACTGAACAAAGACCTAACAACAATAAAAGGGTTTTAGTAGATCAAAATCTAAAACAAAGAGAAAGTGTTTTGTTTGTGGATCCGAGAAACACTTCAAAAAAGAATGCCCAGAATGGAAAAGGAAGAAGAGTGAAGGCAGCGATTCATCAAGAAATCAGTACAATGGTCAACATAACAACACTCAATATGATGAGACAGACAGTGGTTATGATAGTGCAGATGTCCTGGTGGTTTCAAACAAAGGAATGAGTATGAGTTGGATCATGGACTCAGGGTGTTCATATCATATGACACCTAATAAGCAGTTTTTCAAGGAATTAAACATGCAAGATCTAGGATCAGTGCAGCTTGGGGATGATAGACCTTGCTCCATTAAAGGTATTGGTACTGTTAAACTCAAGTTGCATAATGGATCTGTGTATAATCTTGAAAATGTAAGATACATTCCTGAATTAAAGAGAAACTTGATATCTCTTGGATTGTTTGAAAAGAATGGATTTAGCATAAGTCTGTCGAATGGGAAAGCCAAAGTTATCAAAGGATCCATGGTAGTGTTAAGTGGATTCAGAAGTGATAACAATACTTATCATCTAGAAGGTGAGGTGTCTATGAGTTCATGCATGACAGCTAGTATAGAAGGTGATAATTCTACAATGTTTTGGCACAAAAGACTGGGTCACATCAGTGATTTGGGGTTGACTGAATTGAAGAAACAAGGATTGATCCCCGGGCTTAAAGACGGTCATGCAGGTTTTTGTGAACATTGTATCATGGGTAAGGCACACAAAGTAACCTTTGGCAGGGGTAAGAACATCACAACTGGTGTATTAGACTATATACATGCAAATCTCTGGCAAGGTTGAATCTCTAGGTGGAGCTAAGTATTTTCTCTCTTTAATTGATGATTTCTCAAGGAAAGTGTGGGTGTATGTGTTGAAGCATAAGGATGAGACTTTTGAGAAATTCAAAGAGTGGAAGGTGCTTGTTGAAAACCAAACTGAGAAAAGAATCAAAAAGTTAAGGACAGATAATGGATTGGAGTTTTACAGTGGAATATTCAACAAGTTCTGCAAAGAAAACGGTATATCAAGGCATTTAACAGTGCCTGGTACACCTCAGCAGAATGGATTAGTTGAACGAATGAATAGGACTTTGTTGAACAAAGTAAGATGTATGCTCTCCAATTCAGGGTTACCAAAGTCTTTTTGGGCTGAGGCTGTGACTACAGCAGCTCATTTGGTCAACAGATCACCTTCATCAGCTCTTGACTTTAAGACCCCTCAAGAAATGTGGACAGGTATGAAGCCCACTTATGATCATTTGAAGGTGTTTGGTTCAGTTGCATATGCACATGTCAACCAAGGTAAACTTGAATCTAGAGCTTGGAAGTGTGTGGTGGTAGGATATCCAGATGGTGTAAAAGGACATAGACTATGGAGACTTGATAATGTCAGTCCAAGGCTCATAACATGTAAACATGTAGTGTTCAAGGAAGGGTTGATGTATAAGGATGTGATAGGTGAATGCAAAGGGAAAGAGCCTGAACATACAAGTGATCAGAGAAATGAAATTGAGGTGGAGTATGCACCAAGTGAGTTAAGAACATAGCAGAATAAAGTAAGTTCTGATCAAGGTAGTGAGACAGGTGAATCAAGTAGAGGAGCATCTACAAGTGAGCCTCCTGTTGGGAAGTATACAATTGCTAATAATATGCCAAGAAGAAACATTATAAAGCCGGTCAGATATCAAGGTCAAACTGAAGCTTCTGCTGCAGTGGATGATGGTGAAAGTTCAAATACAGAAATTGCAGCTTTTGTGTTTGTTGCAGCTGAAGAAGAAAGCACTTGTGAACCTTTGAGCTATCATGAGGCAATTAGATGAGCACAAAGAACAGTGGGTTAAAGCAATGAATGAAGAAATGGATTCATTGTACAAGAATGAGACTTGGGTCCTAGTTGATAAAACAAGGGATCAAAAGATTGTAGATTGCAAATGGTGTTTAAACTAAAGGATGGAATTGAAGGTGTAATGAAACCGAGATACAAGGCAAGATTGGTAGCCAGAGGGTTTACACAAAGGCCTGGTATAGATTACAATGAGGTGTTCTCACCTGTTGTAAAGCACACCTCTATAAGAATCATACTTTTGATGGTGGCTTCAAAAGATTTGGAGCTTGCTCAGTTGGATGTAAAGACTGCTTTTCTCCATGGTAACTTGGATGAGAATATTTACATGAGACAGCCACCTGGTTATGAAGTAAAAGGTGAAGAAAGCAAAGTATGTTTTTTGAAAAAGTCATTATATGGGTTAAAACAAAGCCCAAGGCAGTGGTATCGAAGGTTTGATGATCATATGGTCAGTCAAGGATTTCATAGAAGTAAATTTGATGCATGTGTATATTCTAAAGAATATGCATATGGGAAGTTTGTATATTTGCTTTTATATGTTGATGATATGCTAGTGTGCTGTGAAGATAAGGATGAGATTGATGTCACAAAGCATATGTTAATGAAAGAGTTTGAAATGAAGGATCTTGGTAATGCTAGTAAGATTCTGGGTATGGAAATCACAAGGGATAGGGTTAATAGAAGACTCTTGTTGTCACAAAGGTCTTATATCAACAAGGTACTTACTAATTTTGCTATGCATAATTGTAAGTCAGTTTCTATACCTCTTGCTGCTCATTTCAAGTTGTCATTAGAAAGTTGTCCTGAGACTGAAGAAGAGAAAGAAAAGATGAGTTTAGTGCCTTATGTGAATGCTGTGGGTAGTCTTATGTATCTCATGGTCTGTACTAGGCCAGATTTGGCATATGCAGTGGGTTTGGTGAGTAGATATTTAGCAAACCCGGGTAGGATGCATTGGGAAGCTGTGAAGTGGATTTTGAGGTACTTGAAAGGTTCGGAAGATGTTGGTCTGGTGTATGGTTGTAATGCAGGTCAGAGTGAGTTGTTTTGTGTGACTGGGTTTGTGGACTCTGCTTTTGCAAAGGACCTGGATAAAGGAAGATCAATTACAGGCTATGCTTTCATGGTATTGAATGGCTTGGTTAGTTGGAGGTCTACTCTTCAAAAGGTAGTAGCATTGTCTACTACTGAGTCAGAGTATATAGCCCTTGCTGAGGCTGTTAAAGAAGCATTATGGTTGAAAGGGTTTGTATCTGATTTGGGTATGAATGAGGCAGAGGCTGTTGTGTTATGTGATAACTTGGGTGCAATACATTTATCAAAGAATCAAGCTTATCATGAAAGAACAAAGCATATAAGGACAAGATATCATTTTATAAGAGATGTTATTAATTCTAAGGAGGTTAAAGTTGAGTATGTGGAGACAAGATGTAATGCAGCAGATTTTATGACAAAAGCCGTAAATGGAGTTGTTCTGCAGCAGTGCTTGAATAAGTTGAAGGTTGGTTTACTTGACCACAAAGGTGGAGATTGTTAGAATGTTGTGGTCAAATACAAGTTTAAATAAATAAAGTCAAGGTTAGAGTTAATAGTGTTAACTTTGATAGATGAGGGACTGAAGTTGTAACTAAGTGTAATTGAGTTTGTTAGGTTGTTAGCTTCGGAAGTATATAAACTTCCGAAGGATTCATACTTGAGTGGAATTCTTTTCATTCTAAATTTCGTAGTTCAAATCAATAAAAGTAGATCGAATTCGTTTATGTTCAATTTCAATTCTTTGTTTTAATCATTGATTCAATTGTGTTCTTCAAAGGTGTTGAATTGTTAATCTCAATTCCAACAGAAATATTTGATATTTTAATCAAGTGATTCTAGCTATGAATATGGGTTAATTACTACTATACGTACATTTTAATAATATAACATGGTAACATCAAACAATATAAGTTCTACATCTCCCATGTCAAATAGTTAATTTAACCCCCAAAAAATACAAAGGAATACAAGATTAATTAACCGATCATTAACATAACCTTTGAATGAAGTTTCGAATTAAAACCTTCAAAGCACAAATCAATCATCAAAAAAATCAGTGTTTTCATCAAACGGGAAGTTAGATAACTCTTCTTTTCCATGATTAACCACACCTCCAGCAGCTTCATTAAGCAACCAATTCTCAAACATCGTAAATCGAAGCTCATCCTTGCTCTCCCCTTGGAAGATACTTCCCTCCGGAGATGTGTTTGATCGCGAAAAATCAGAATCATTCGGAGATTCAAAAGATCGATCAAACCCGAAAAGGGATTCAAATGCTTCAGACAAATCAACTCCAGAAGAAGTCTTGCTTTCACTGCTTGGAGCATTCCCTTCATCACTCGACTCATGGGTGCTTGAATTTGAGCATGTTTTCTTATTGTTTGAAGTGTTTTTCATGAACCCTTTGAGCAATTTAGCAATGTTATCAGTGCTAGAAGGGTAAACAGTTGTTTGGGTGGAGGATTTTGAAGTTTGAGGTAAAATAACAGGCTTATGATCCACAGATAAAGCATCATTCAGAGCTTGTTTCGCCAGATGAATATCGGTTTGAAGTCTCTTCTCCCACTGGCCTCTAGGGACGCAGTGTGAAGAAGATGATGAAGTCGTTGAAGCCGTGAATCGATCTATCCTTTTGTGAGTTAGATCGTGTTCATCAGATCCCATTTGTAGCTTTCTGAGCTTCTTTTTGAGATGCGTGTTCCAGTAGTTCTTGATGTCATTATCCGTTCTTTCAGGAAGATATGAAGCAATAGCAGCCCATCTGCAACAACACAAAAACAAAACTTAATTCCCTATTATTCTCGTAGCTTCAAAATCGTGAAAACAACCTCTTACAGAAAAACAGTAAGTATGCGTACATCACCTAAAACAATTCATCCCAACATAATTTTTTAATTATGTCACACTTTCTTAGGGCTTCAAACTGATCGATTACATATTTTTTTAGTTTAAAAACTTACTTATTGCCCAGAAGTGCTTGAAGCTGAATGATCATTTTCTCCTCATCATCAGTGAAATCTCCCCTCCTGATCCCAGGCCTTAGATAATTCGTCCATCTTAACCGACAACTCTTGCTACATCTCCGCAATCCTTCAATATTCAAAACCAAACACAATCAATCAATCAATTATATTTGTACACAATATAATATACACGTAGGCACACACAGGTCATGTTACACACATACCAGTGTTTGTGGGTACTTGGCGCCAGTTACCAGGGCCATGTTGCTGAACATAAGAAACTAACATGATATCTTCCTCAGGTGTCCATGGACCTTTCTTGACACCAAGTTTATCACAACACGGTGGCCTTCCCATTTTCTTGATCGATCTAATCGATCTTGAAAAAGATGACTTCTTGATGATCTTGAAGCTATCTTTTTATGAATATATGATGAATTGACACTACACGTATGCTTGTTTTGATGGAAGATGAAAAGGGTAAGGTTATGGATACAAAGAAAGCAAGAAACAATGGTGGAGTGAGAGGCTGCACTTAAATGAGTCAAAAGGGGTAGTGGGGTGGGGTGGGGTGGGGTGGGGGTGGGGGTGGTGACAGCGAAGACCCAAAGAGTGCATTTACTCAAAGCTCATGCATACTGATACAGCTATTGGGTCACAGAATTGAAGCTTAAAGGTTAAAACTAAAGTCAGCTCACCTCCACATCTTTCTCTCACTTGTTACTGTGTGTTGTGTAGTGATATTATGGTCATCATCATCGTCTCTCTAAAACCGCGTTCTGCATTGAATGTGGGTTTGTTTTTTTTGGGACTGTGCAATTAAAACCCTAATAAATGTTGTTTTTTGACTTTTTTTACGACTTTCTACTAACCCTAGCTAATAGCACGTTTTTACCTGGTTCTAGAAATCTAGAGTTTCGTTGAATGTCTTGGTTGATTTTGTTTTGATTGGTTGGTTTGGCAAACAAGTATTTATTTGGGTTGTATTTTCGAAGTAGGATGGATCATGGATCTATGTTGGATGCGTTTGGTAATATATATATGAGCCTATGAGCTAGGGGTCAAATTGTTTTAAATAAAAAGACTTGATTACCATTTGTTTCTTTTAGGTATGGTTGGTAGTTTATAAAGACTTTGTCAAATCTGGTTTTTCTAAGAAAACAAAATCACTAAGAGCTTCAGATTACTATCTCTTTTTCACCTACTTTTTGGTGTGACAATCACAATGTCATATATCAATTAATCTAGTGTTTTATTAGCGCATGAAATATATTAAGATTGCTCTATATGATCTCAGCATAAACTGTCACTATCGGATATGTTTCTACATCTCCCAACTTGTCGATATTTCGACCAAAGGATTTCCATCTCACGTTTTGACACTCTTAAGTCCAAGTTTTACGTTGTTGCACACATTTTCATTGAAGGGGCACGTATACATATTTTACTTGCGTGTTATTTACAGAAACGTATTCAACCCCTCATTTGCCCCTATTATTCTTGTTTCAAACGTACAATTTCTTTTCCAACTAATCATTTGGTAAGCACATTCTCTCTTGTTTCAAGACATCAATATGTTGCATTATTTTCTAATCTTGAAGCATAATATCAGGGTGCTGTAAATTTCATCACTGGATATGTCTTGTTGGTGATTTAATGTCATCTAGTTATTTTAGTGAAATTGGATTTAGTTTATGATGAAAAGAAAAGTCACAATGAATTGAAACATCTAGCAATTGGTAAGTGAAGAATGCGTACTTGTTTTTATTTTGACATGTTTGTTATGATTCAGAAATGCATTATCGGAAGTGAAACTATATCTCGAAAGCTTCAGTCTTCGGAAGTTCAACTGTCTTTGGGAAGCGAGTAGCTTACTTCTAATTTTATGAAAGCATGTTGTTCTTTAGAAGTAAGATGTCTACTTCCGAAACAATTGTGAGTTTAAATGCAAAAATGCAGCGGATGTACACAGTGGCGAATGTTGATGACGTCGGTTCCCTACTATATAAAAACAATATTTGGTCAACTATAAATATTAGTATCAACAACTTGGTTTTTTTATTGAATATCTTATTCTAATCTGATTGAATGTTTAGTACACCCGAAATAATTCAATCTAATAACGAACAGATGTGATTATTATCAGAACATCCACTGATTCAGAGACAGATACTCAATACTTATATGTTTTACATAGAAATATGCTCTCGAACTACGGTAGTTTTTGTTACCATGCCCCTGTCTTTTACGTTGTTCTAATCTAATACAATTCACATCAAGTCGTTATACTTGTTGGGATAGATCAACATTTTATTAGAGAAAGAGTTAGTATTTGTCGTATGCATAGGTCCTATTAGTTTATCATTTCTTTTGAAGGTATTAAGCATGAGAATAAAGATGAAAATTAAGTTAGGAATGTTCTTACAAAAACTCTTAAGTAATAGAAGAATCTTCCTCTAAGAATATTAAACAATATCACTAACTATAGTTTAGAAAGTTTATTAATAAACATTAAACAGATCGATATTACAAACTATAGTTTTGAAAGTTTATCATTGTCTCTTCATAATTGTGCTCAGGGAATGAGCTTGCCACTTCATTTCTTTCTATCTTTACCCTCAAATTACCTTAAGTGGAGTGGGTGATACCCTCACTACCTACTATCAGTATTTTCAGAACCGCTTCGACGTCAAACCGGTCGGACCGATTAAAAACCGAATGATATCATAATTATATATATGATATTATATATATATAGCTATATATATAATTTACTATAATTATTTTTATATGTATTTTATAGTTAAATATAAAAATCTAACTATAATATTATGTTAAATACTTCAGTTCATTGTTCAAAATATCTGTTATACCCATGAAAAATCCAAAAAAAAATAATAAATAAAAAATACCCATAATTAATCCGATCCGACCCGGCCGGTCAGATGACTACAAAACGAGACGATGCTACTCGATTCGCTTAACCCTTCGACTTCCGGTTGCATCAGCTGGTCCGATCCGAACAAACTTTAAAACACTACCTACAACATTTGAAACAAGATAAAAACACAATCTAATTAATAAAAGTTACATTCAACTAGTATATTATATTAAACCTAAACATACAAATAAAAATTAAAATTACAATAAAAGTTAAAAAAAAGTAAAATTAATTAAAACAAATCTTTTAGTATCTTTGCATATGTGATGGGTTATGTGACAACACATATTACTCAAACTCGTTTATAACCCATAAAAAAGAAAATCAACACATAATACAACTCGTGATCCTTTCACCTCTCTAAAGTTGATGTTCATAAAAACAAATCTTTTAGTATCTTTACCTCATTTAATAAAGTAATGAAGAGACTAAAACAAATTAATCATAAAATAAAATTGCAACTTGTATCAGTCCTTAATGCAAGTTGCGATAATTGTGGTCCCATTGTCCCAAGAACACACCGCTAATATTTTTCACAAGATAAAGACAATTGCAACCAATATAACTTGGACGGTTTAATAGGCTAGTTCTATACCACACCCAAAATCATTTTTTATACATAAAAAAGCTTGATACGTACGTTAAATAAAAATTAAAAAAATTTTAGTATCAGTTTTTGTAAACGAAAAACATCTCCTCAATCCTCATTCAAAGCTTTAAATGTTATTGATAAAGTTAGACCCCACTCCCCTCATCCCATGTGCCCGTAAGTCGCATGTGTTGATCAACTTTAGTGTAAATTTTATGGAAGGATTCCCATGTTACTTTTGTTTCTTTAACGTGTGTCTATTAATTTATCATCTGCAGGAAGGACAATTTAATAGTTAAGGTTATTACATATACAATTAGTTTTAATTAGAAAGTTGTTAAATAACAACATAAACATTTTAAATGTGATACATAAGAGAGTCTTTTACCGTCTAACATATCTCTTACTAAATGTAATTATCTTTTAATCTGTCACGTGTTACGTATAGGTATATACATGGTTTTTAGCGTACTCTAGTTGAAAGTTTTTGTATTGAACATGCCCTTTAATTCTTACGTCAACATTTTTTTAACAGATCGATAAAACAAAACAAATGATATAAGCTAGTCTTGTACGTACAGCTTATGGATTTGACAAAATCATATCACTTTTTTTGTAGTATAGATCAATTCAACAAACAAATGAACGCTTCCATTAAAGAAATTTTGTCAAGTATTTGTGTTGCGTCAAATTAGTGGAGGGTTTAAGTGTTGCAGGGTAAAGAGTGTTTGTTTGTAGATGATAAAATAGTTCTGTTTGTACTAAATGAAAGATACTTCGCACACATGATTATTACTAAATCACACATTGATTTTTTTCCTTTCGAATATTGATATGATTCCAAAGGTAAATTTGTACACGCAATGCTATTCTAATATTTTTTTTTCCCTTTTTGATAGCTTACATGCAAGTTAAAAAATTTCATATTTGATTATATTAGGTATCACTGTCTTTTATGATGACAAATGGTTAATGGTGTTTTGGTTCGTGCTTTGTCCATACCAATGTTGCAAAGTATCCAAATTTCAAGGCCGTAGATGGTAAATTTGTATACAACAAAGGGAAGGTAAGTGCCTACAAATTCTCTCCTACAAGTTTTCTCTTTAGAACTTATTGGCATTCTGTCCTTACATTTTGAGAAAAATAAGAATTAATGTTTCGATCTTTTGTTTCAAATAATACATACATACATACATACATACATACATACATACATACATACATACATACATACATACATACATACATACATACATACATGCATGCATGCATGCATGCATGCATGCATGCATACATGCATACATACATACATACATACATACATACATACATGCATGCATGCATGCATGCATGCATGCATGCATACATGCATACATGCATACATACATACATACATACATGCATACATAGATACATGCATGCATACATACATACATGCATACATACATGCATGCATGCATGCATACATACATACATACACTTTTTTATCCTTTGCTAGCTAATGGTCATGGTAAGATGTATTCATTTTATTTAAGAGGTAAAAGAGTTAAAATCTTTTGAAAAGTACATATGTGTGTGTATGATTGAGATATAAAGAGTTAAACCTTTTTGAACTTTGGTATAGGGTCAAATATCTTTTTAATAACCGATAAATACAACGTAATCATCAGCATTATTTAATCGTATAATTCAATCATGTTAACAATCTTACCATAATCTACAAGAAATTTTTCCCTCGTTCTGTAATGTAATCTTCTAGCACTATATATTTTTGAATAATCAATTGTTGAGCACTTGACCACGAGTGTTTGTTAGTTATCCATGATGGGCCCATTGTTTGTATAAGTACGTTACTAATTACTAACTTATGTAATTAATTTTATTTTATTAAATAAATTTTCTTTAGATAAAATCAACAATTAAACTTAATTTCATAATAGATATGTGCAACTATAAGTATCAATCCAAATCCCACAATCATCTCATAACCTGCTTTGACTCAGTTTTTTATTGTTGCTCAATTCGGATTTTAAAACCAAGGCTATTTTCGTAAAAAAAATACGTTTCTTTGCATAAGATTTAACACATGAAGATATGAAGAAACAAATGTATTGTAATCAATTTCTAAGACGCACATATTCAAAAGTATTATAGTTGAAGCGAGTTTTAGTGTAAAAATTTATAATATGCTGATGATTACCCTCCATGTAAAAACTAAAAATTAAATGAAGGCCGTGAAAAACCTATTGAGATGTCATTTGTAAAACGTGAAGAATATACAACGATATAACAAATGTTTCCAACAACTTCTCATACATTGACAAGATAAAAACTGCAAAACCATGTTCAATTAATCAAAAAATAGTGTACGATCTAGTATATAATGATCAAGAAAATTAGAGCTCACTGAAATGTGAGGGCCCTAAACGACAACTTATATATTTGAATATATAGTTGAGGCACCTCTGTTAGTGAGGTATGCATAGATACCTGAACGAAATCTACCGCTAGCATTTGAATTATAACATTTATATTAAACATACATGGGGGTTAAGAGAAACCTTAAGATCATGTGCATGTACTAGAAATACAGTACGTGCATGCATACACACGTACATCAACAAACCATCAAGTCCACTCCCCTGATAAACGACTCAGGACAAGGACACCACAGTCGTACTCCTTTTTGTTGTATACTATCATAATTATAATTTAGAAAGGTCAGTGCTATAAATTTACAAGAAGTATAGGCAGGCCTTGGTACAATTCATTTATGCATCAACCTTTAATTGTGCCTCGATCTGGTTTCATCACATTTAGCAAAAGAAACATCCATCAATTAATGACTCATCATCTCCGATCATGTGGCTTGCAGGGGGTAAATAGAGTACTGTGGCAGAAGACTTGGGTCTTGATGGAATACCTTTAACAGGGAGCTAATTTATCTAGGGAGAAAGTAATCAACATATATTGTCATTTAGGATAAAAATTAAGTTATAAGTTGGAAAAATGGTCATAGTTGAAGAAGAAGACAAGTTTGGGCCTTGATGACATGCATATAAGTCCATTACCCTAAGCCCACACAATGTCGATCCCATTCCCGGGGAGGGTGGGGGGATCCTGGCCCCGAATGGGAATAAACCTTTACCTAGGATTTTTTGTGTTTCTGCCCGATGAAAGTTATCAGGTTCCACCGGTACTCGTTAAATTGTTACCTCTACTATTCTTTACTCTTTAAATTTTCTACTATTTTTCAAATTCTTTTAACTCAGTATGATCTGTTTGATTTTAAAATTGATTATCCATCAAACTCGAAAGATGAAGATTCAAATGCGCGTAAGCGTAATTTTGAGTTTTTGTTGTGGTGGTTTATTTATTATTAGGTGAAGTGCAATACATCGCTTTCAAAGGTGTTTTAATTGGTTTTTTAAAATGTTATTAATTTTATCTATGTTTAATTTTTAAAATATTTATATTTATATTTAAGGTATGTACATAGATACGATCATGAATAAGCTCATAAACGATTAACGGAACAACACTTTGTTGATAATCATCCAACATTTCTTCCGAAAATGTTCAAAATAAGGTTTCAATGGGCAGAAACCTAGTTTTAATTATCAATCATTTGAAGCATTTGTATCAAACGAATCAATATTTGAACCTTTAGTAATTTTTAGACGTAAAATTTTATTTTTCTAGATGCTATTTTTTCCTATGATGCATTTCTTTAAATTAATAAAAGTTTATTTTATTTTTCTGTTTTATTTGATTTAATTATGTAAAATGAAATAAATACAAATTTTAGGAAAAAAACCTAAATTGAAAAATCAGGAAAATAATGAAAATTGGACGATACCAAGTAAACGAGGAAAATATGTGAAAGCTGAGGAAAATGAGAAGCGCTTATGTGACACAGAAAAAAATGAAGAAAACATGACGATTGTACTTAGTTGCTTAAAACCCCATGTAATAATGTAACTAGGGTTAAAAGGAAGTGGGCCATTTAAACAAGTGTATAAAAACTAGAGTCTGTAGAAAAGGTTTTAGAGGCGCGCTTGTTTCTATAGAATTAGAGATCAAACTAAATTGTTTCATTTTTATTTAATCTATAATTTTTTTTGCCTCAACACAACAGGACCTTAAATACAAAGATTCAAGGTGTGACGACGATGCTTTCTTTTGTATTTCATGGCTTAATAGTGTGTTCCCCGTTATCACGACCGAGACTATGATTTGGTTGTTTTAATGTTTAACTTTGATGATTAATAATTTTATTTGACACGTGTATATTTATAAATTGTAACAATATGGTTTGTATTAATTATTTATGTTATCAGTGTTTGGTTGTGTTAATTAGTCGTAGGATGGGTTATAGTATGTTATGGAAATTATTAATTTCACCATTAGTTAGCTTAGTTAGGGAAAATCATATTGATTTACATAATTTGTGCCCAAATTTAGTCCGTAAATGAATTTAGATTAGGTCTATGTAACCAATCAAATATTTATATTGACCATCATGTTTATAAGTTGTAATTACACTTACTTGAATTATAGTTGCGTTTAAGTATTTAAACAGATGTTAATAATAGGCATGTGTTTTGTGTTCGCTTGAGCGCAATTGATTCCTATGTTGATTCATCAATAGACATTTTATACCTATGTTGATTCATCAATAGACACTTTATACCACGTCACTCAATTATGTCCGATACATTATAGTTTAGTTAAGGATCTGGTTTGTAAGCTATTATGTCCGATACATTATAGTTTAGAACCGTTCTGTAATGATCCTGACCAAACCCAAAACCGAAAGTCATTAAATGTTTTCCCATTGCTTTTGTGTGTTTTCACTTGCTTCTTAATTCCATTTTCGTTTAACCAAATCTTTGATTAAAATTTTGCATTTTCGTTTATAATCAAACAATTTATATAATACTAAAAGCATGCTCCTCGTAAATACGATAATCTACTTTCTCCAACTATCAAGGCAATGTAGATTTTCACATTAGTTTACAAAGGTCATCATGTTTATGATGTTCAACTTAGAACTCTAGCCATCACATGCGGATTCAGTACGTGAATTTGATTTACCTTGAATACAATGCATGTATACATATAGTGTATTATTATACATGTACCATCATAAGTAAATCCAAAATAGTTTCTAATAGTGTATTTAGTAGTGTTCGTTGTATTCAATAGGAGTGCACATTATGCGGTTCAGTGCGGTTAATACAATTTCCAAACCGAAACCGCAAGTTCAGTTAATACCATTTTTTTAACCGTAACTGAAACTTCGGTTAACCACACTTCGGTTAACCACGGTTATGGTTAATTTACGGTTAATTTCGGTTAATAACCAGTATACTTAACATATGCTTTTAAAGCAAAATGTTAACTAATAAATTATTGCATGTTAGGCTACTTATGGACCAATTTTATAAGTGTGTGCACAATATGGTTCGTTTTTAAGGTGCGCACATTTTGTATTGCTTCTGCTTGTTATGATGTTTTTTAATACATAACAGAATCCACTATGTAAATATATTTTTATAAATGTAAATTAAAAATGATGAATATATAACTTCTAGTAAAACCATGATGAGTATTGTAATTTATTATACATTAATGACATTCGGTTCAGTACGGTTAATTTGCACATCAAAACCAAAACGGGACCACAATGTGGGGTTAATCGGCTATGCCTTAACCAAATCGTTGGTTATTTGCTCACCCCCACTATTCAATGGTGGATTTACTTTTACTAAAATCATTGGAAACTAGATGTAATCACTAGTGAATCTTGTACGAGACTACGACACATACATAGCAAAGATCACAAGTCACAACCGATGGTAAACGAGCCACTCTTGCTTTAGTTTTGGCCAATTCAACGAGGATAAATAACTGAGGTTGTTGGAATATAGGTATAGTATACCCATACATATATAATATATATATCACTAGAAACTCTTACAAAATATTTACACATGCATGCAGTTGACAATTCTATTCCACAGTAAAAACATTATAAATGCCACCGGAAACAAATATTGTCCAGCCCCAAAGTAAAAGGTGAAATCATATTAAGTGTAAATTATGGGACACATTTTTGTCACATATGACACTTGTTTGTAGAGTAGATACTTGATGAACTATGACAGGGAGGTGAATCCCATGCCATATTAAGGCTCCATTCATCGGCAACAGTTGCTGTTGCCGACACACTGGACGGGTGGATCGGAAATCCACCCGTACAAACAATTCCCACATCGTTTCCAGTGTAATGGTTCATCAAGAAGTTGTCTAGAGGCTGCGGTTCGCCTCCGAAGTCTATACTTTCACAATTCTTGCTTGCATCTTCAAGATTCAAGGCGGGGGGTTCGGGTGCATTGGTGGATGAAAAGAGGAACCCATTGGTGCTAATATCCACATAAGGAAGTGGGAGAGGAGATGGTTTACAAGCCGATTGGTTTACGTGCCGTGTGATGGAGTTTCAAGGCCCGAATAACTGCTAAGATGGTCAGTCATGCACGAAATGTTATCGGGACTAAACTGGCTCGTGTTTGTGAAATGCTCGGATGTCCTGTCTTCTGGTAACGAGGATAACAAAGTATTTGCTCGTTGCGCTATAGAATTCGTCTTCTTGAATATCTTACATACAGCCCACGCGTCCTGAACGTGAAATCGATAACCAACAATCAATAATAGCTGATTATGTACATTGCAAAAAGTTATAGAAAGTTTCTATACGATCATTGTTCATATAGTACATGCATACATGTAAAACTAATATTATTATTCACACTTGTAGACAAAAAAGGTTGCTAGTCAAAAGATGTGTGTTTACATATTACTAGAATATTAATTTGTTAGATATGATGGTGTTTGGCTTACATTTGGATGAATGTTTTTATCTTGAATCTTTTTATTTTGTTCTGGTTCAACAACCGAAGGAAGCCGAAATTCGTGCATCATCCAATCGGTTTTTGATCGCTTTTGCAGCTCGTCCACGATAGAACACCAATGACTTCTTCAAACCGATGCACTTGGCGCCAGTAGACGAGTAAATTGGTCGGTCTGTGCCCGTAGCTTTCCAAAAGCCAGCTCCTGTGACGCGATTTGGTCGTGCGCTATTCTTATATTTTCGATCCCTTGGACAATAAAAAACCACTCCTTTTCACCCAATGGAGCCAAATCTATAACAACCATAACACGAGTTTAATAATATAGTCATCGTGTTATAACACTACTAGCTGAAGAGGTTAAATTTCTTTCAAAAGAATATCAGAAATTTGTCAAAAACTTTTTCCCACAACCAATTTCTGACAAAATCTATTTTTGTTAGAAATTTGTTACTGGACGACTTTTTTCTGTTTTTTTTTTCTTTACGATCTTTTATCAAGAAAATTCAAAAGACTCAGTTTTCTAGTAGTGTTATATATTTAACATAAAGCGGTAGATGATAATTTCACTCACTTGGAAGATCCCACGGATCGTACTTATATATATCGACTTGTTTAATAATCGCGTTTGGAACAACCTGACACTGAATCTTTTTCTTCAAGTAGAATCCAACAAGCTCTTCATCCGTGGGATGAAACCTGAAGCCTGGTAAAATGACTTCATGATCCATTTTATCAGCTTCAGAACTCTTTTGATCATCCATGAAAGTTACCGAAGACATTTCGAGTTTCTTTAATGGAGATTTGAAGGTTTATTTATAACCAAAATGGTTCCTGTAAAGGGGTTAATTTCCGATCTTTCTGGCGTTTGTTTTCGATGCAGTTGCACAGAAATAAGGAAGATTGTGGTTTTGTAGACTTGAAGAACAGAAGTCAAGATCTTGGACTTGTAAATAAGCAAAGTTTTAGGTTTTATGAACACTTATTTGGTTCTTTAAATGGGATTTATAATCTCGATCAAAGAGACTCGTAACTTAAATCATGTGTTTTTTTATTGGAATGATTGACCCGATCAACACTAGATGACAAGGGCAAGTTTATATTGAATTCTGTTGTGTACATATCTTAGAAGCTAGACTCCTGATTTATCCAAAAGTGGTGTTTTCATTTCCAATACTTTGCTAGAGGTTTAATGTTGAATGATACACAAGTGGATGAACGGTTTGAACAGATAAGCAATATTGATATCTATACTACATGTCAAAGGTTCAAATCCTACACGTAACAATTAGTTGAGTAGATTAGTACGTGGTAGATTAGTAGTCATTCTAAATATAAAAATCTAGTAATTAATGTTGTAAATGAGCTAGAACGGTCCGGAAACAAACTGTGTATCAAGGTGTCTAGAAAAAATTCAATGTTTAATTTTCATTTTTTAATAAAGTATAGATTTAAGACTAGAAATAGTACGTATATATGTGTGTAGTTATTCTCTCAAGACGAAAGTTATAATAGGGTTATAAATACGTGGGAACATTTCTTTTGTCTATTTTCTACTTCATTAATATAGAGTTAATTGATATTAATATTACATTATTGCTCTTTATTATCTATAAAAAATATACCCACTTATTTCAAAATAAGCACTAATGTTATAACTCTTATTCAGATGTTTAAATTAATATTGGGTAGTAGAGAGTAAAAAAAAAAAAACAGTAGCTTATAATAAAATCGTGAACATCATCTCTAAGCAATCAAATAATTTATATAAATAACTTATTTTGTAATTTTTAAAGAGTATTTAAGTAAGTCGTGATCACCTTATTATTGACGTAATATATATATTTTTTATTTAAATATCTTCAATCATAATGAGACATATTTTGGAGTTATCTATACGTAACTCATGTTTGGTTTTCGTAATTATATATTTCGAGTTATATATACGTAATTCAATGTAATCATTTGATTTTCGTAGTTTCGCATAATTAACTTATAGTTTTTTAATTATGAACTGTTTAGATGATTAGATATATCAAATTTAAAATATGTAAACACTTATCATGTGATTTCGGCCATTCGACTAAATGAATTTTTATGCATAGAAACTCAGTTTAAATGTTTAATCATATTAATTACAGAACAAGTTGTGAGATATATATCATGAAAGTTAAGTCGGAGACGTTTCATAAACATATAACATTAAAATGTGTTCAATACATATATATGGCTAGGTAACACGTTTACTAGCAACGTACGACATGATAGATAACGAGGTATAATGGGGTACTAGTTCTAATTAACCCACAACTAAAATGATAATGTTGGAATTATTTTTGTGAAGTTCTAAGAGAATATATAAATAAATAATGAATTAAATACGTTTTTGTCGTTTTAGGACATTTTCTAAGCTATCTGAGCAGTTCATGCAGGTATTACCAATTACATATATATTACGTTTTTGTCCTTTATATTTGGCCGAATCATTCGTCTTCTAGTCGACTTAATACATGATTAATGTGAATTCCAGAAAAACCATCAACTAAAGTTAGTCGAATGTGAAACCTTTGGTACATTTCACAATTGACAACGTCAGTTGGGAAAAAACACACAGGATTAGTTATCTATTCATATTGGAAGCCAAAATATGTAATGTGTTCTATTATATGGCATGAAAACCAAAATTAGAAAGCGAGATATTCTTGTTTTAATAACTCATATTCTTAATATATATTATTTTAGTATGAATAATGGAGATCGAGATAACTAGGTTGGTATTGTTCACCCAACTGTAAATGAAGGAGCAGTTGAACAAGAATATTGACTGTTTTAGTCATATATATCATCACACTTCATGTAATGTAAATATTGATGAGCTTTCTTTTCAAATCTAATTTGAAGATATTTTGCTTCAGCATGATATCATCTTTTCACGTAATTTCCACCCATATACAAACGTAACACAGAAATCTAGAAAGTTATTTTAAAATTTAACTACTCTATATATTATATATGAAAGAAAAACAAATTATTAGTTTAGATGTTAATTAATTTTGATATGTGAATCAAAGTGTAAAGTTGTCAAAATAATATCAAGTTAAGAACTTGAGGTTAAGCCGTGTTTTTATAGGTTTTGCTTAACTGATCGAACGATATCAAATTGATAATGCAGCGGGAGAACAAGATGGTACGGATTTAAACCATAAATTGAAAAATAATTAATGCATGAGGAACGGCAAAAACCATCTCCAGATTATTATAAAAATTTATAAAACTTATATTTTAATATAGAATTAATTTTGACCGTATTAATTATTTTGGATAATTGCATAATTTTTTTAATTTAAATTTTTCAATCATGACAGGACGAATATTAAGTTACATATAAAAAGATTAAACATATCAAATATGGGGAGGTTTCCTTGCATGGAAGTTTTCTTTTATTTTTTATTTTAAATTGAAAAAACAATATAATTAAATTCTTTGACACTTCTTTTTTTTTTTTTAAATGATAAATTTATCATACTTTTGCTTTTAAGTTACTTCAAACTAATTTACATTTCTCTATATATTTAAAAAGAAAGTGAAATGAATAGTAATTGAGGGCATTTTGGTATTTCATTCGTTCTCGAAATTCGTGCGTGGCCTTTAAAGACCATCAGCTGAGAGCTGTGGCGGTGGTGGTCGTCGTTCGTCGCCGCCAAGGCAGGCCTCGTCTTCAGGTGGTCGTCGTGTTGGTGGTCGTCGTGTAGGCAGTGGTGGTCGCCGTTCGGTAGCCCCTACACTTCAATCATTATATGTAGCGGTGGGCGACCGACTCTCGCGATGGCTGTGTGGCGCCGCCGGCATTTAAGGCGCTGTGGCTGTGCCGATGGTTATGGTGGTGGTGTTAGAGAGGGTATGTGGAGGTGGAAGGTCTTGGGGAGGTGACAGGTAAATTTGGGGAAAATGGCAGAAGAAGGAGTTGTGATCGGATGCCACAACGTTGATCAGTGGAAAGAGCAGCTTGAGAAGCACAAGGGTTCTCAGAAATTGGTATAAACCCTAAAATCCTTCTTTAGATTTCATTTTGTATAAGTTATGATTGACTTTGGAATGGATTTGTGTAATCTGCATTCAATTCCATGGGCTTTCCTTTTGATGTTCTTAGGCAGACCGATTGGATGAAGGTTGTCAGTTTTGTTGTAGGTTTTACGATGGATTGATTAGATTCTAGGGTTGTTTCTTGATATCAATACGGTGTTGTTTTTTGATCTTTATTGATGTTTTCACATCGATTCTTTTATTTTGTGTCATACCCTTTTTGAATTTATTGAGAACTGTGTGAAATTGGTTAATGGTCGTATGATATTTCAGAATTTTGTCAATTTTAAGGCTTTCAAGGTTTTTTTTAGGATTGAGACGTACCAATTTTCTTGATTTATTGATCAATGGATTTGTTTATGTTTGAATTCTACAGGTGGTTGTGGATTTCACTGTAACCACTCGTATTTTTATATATTAACTTCTGTTAATATTTTTAATAATATGATCATGGGAAATTTTAATTGTAAATTTTCGATAATTAATAATTACAATAATTGTAATAATAATAATAATAATAATAATAATAATAATATAAAATAATAATAATAATATAACAACAACAATAATAACAATTGTTATAAAAATATATTTTTAAAACAAGTGCAGGGGGTATTATTGTAATTTATGAAACTTAAAATAAAAGTTTCAAACATAAATACAAAAGTTAAAACCACAGGGACCGAATCTGTAAATTTTTAAAACCCAAACATTCCCCCCCCGTCGACCCCCGTTTTTCCGGCGACTCGCGGCGAGATTCCGGCCAACTCCGGCGAAGCCGAAAACAACAAATTTTCACCATTTCAACTCCAAAAACGGGTTCCAGTACACTCGGGACTAGTTTCGAACTCAAGACAAGCATTAAACACGTTTATCATCAAGATAATCGGATCCAAAGCTTCAACCTCGAAACCACGGAATTTCCGACCAAAACAGCCACTTAATTCGATTATGAACCCCACAATTTGACCAAATCGTTTCTTGGATCCATTTCGAACAGGTATCCAACGAAAATATGCGTTGAATTAGTCAACAACGGCTTTAAATCTTCACTTTTGTCTCGGATCCGAATCCAACAAAACCCACTCAAACACTAACTTTAAATCAAATTAAATCAAATTGGAATGACCACTTATCTGGTTCTAAGTTGTTAACATCCCCAATTCATCTAAAATCACCCGAAACCACCACCATTCGATCACCTTCAACCGTCGACCTGAAACCCTTTCAAAACCCAACCTTCGATCGATCTTAATCAAAATTAACAACGGTCTTTGATTCCAGATTATCATACGAAGCTAACCTCAAGTTTAATTTGATTATTATCACTATTTGAGCATCAAACGATTACCCCACGAGCCGCGACCTGTCTTAAGAGTTTCAACCTCAATCGAACATCGTACAGGTAAATTACACACACATACATACTCGATACATCATGGGGAACAAAAGCCCATGATTCCCGAAGCTATCTAAGTCGAATTCATGCTCATTTGAGCTTTGATCGATCTAGGGTCGAAGTGAATTTGGGGGTTCAATCTATTTGTTTAAATTCAATTGGAATCCATTTATATTCGCGGTTGTGACTTGGTTCACTGGTCCCTGCACCCTTTGCAATCCATGAGGTCCCGGGTTCGACCCGGGCCACCTCAACCATTTTTTTTAGGCTTTTTAAGCCTTTAAAAATTCTGAAAAAAAATTCTAAAATTTTAAAAATGTTTTTACAAACATTAAAAATTTTAAAACAACTAATACTTCTGAAATTCATTTTTATATTTTATTTATTTATTTTTAATTGTTTTAAACAAGTAAAATAGCTAATTATATTTTCTACCAATTAATAATTAATGTATATATAATTATACAAAAATAGATTGATCCAATATATATACATAGGTATATATTATCAATTATCAAAACAATTTTTATTTGATTAAATTACATGTATATAATTTTATATAATTGTATACAATTTATAACTCGTGTATATACTTAACATACAATATATAGTTATGTTCATTTATGTATAAATGTATTATATACATATAATCATGTATATAATTATACATATAATTATATATAATTACTTGATTATATATAATTATGAATATAATTATCATATACAATTATTAATAAATTGTATAAACGTATAACTTACACGTATAAATTTTATTAAAATTCTTGACATAATCACTTTCAATAAATTCGTTTATTTCAAGACATTTCAAACCAAATAAAATTTATCAACTTAAACTACCATAGAAATCCTAATACATTCCCAATTCCCAATCGTTATTATTCTAACTCGAGACACCGTTCCTTAGGTTAATCATAAGGAAATCATTGGTGTTTAAACTATCACGTCCAAATTCCAATCTCAACAATCAAGTGAGTTTTCATATCCCCTTTTTATATCATTTCCTATTTGGGGAAATCATGTGATACAATATATTCTATCATGATATTCTATTGTTATTTCATTTTCAATTCAATTCAAGACAGGTTATGTTATTACTTGCAATTACGTGAACATACTGTGATAAACTGGACGACAGTAGAACCCTAATTCAATCAATCAATCAATCCTGGCAACAATGTAGATCTACTGGTTTGGATAACCCACCCCATATGGCTTACGAGTGGTGATTGTGCCAGAGGCAATTAGTCAATCTATGGTGTTTGTGTGGAGTCTATTATATGCAAGTGTCAAGTCAAGGGTTTATATTGTGTCGGTTTATCTATATGCTTCGCGGTTGCCATATAAATCTTAATATTACCTTGTGAATTGAATTACAATCGATGGATCAATCAATCAATCTATATGTATATTCAAAAACTGTGATACTCACCAGCTAACTCGTTAGCTGACTTTATTTTCTCACATGATTTCAGGATAGCAAGATAGTGGACATCTACGTGCTCATCTAAGACACGGACCTAGTTAAAAAAAGACAATTATATTTGTGTTTCGATTGTTGTATTTGTGTATGTTGTACTTATTCTATCATGTAATCTGATTGTATATTATTTCCACAAATAGACAACCATGTGTTTATGAACAATCAATCATTCCCTAGTCCGCTCCGATGATTCCGCCGTCGGTCGGGGTGTGACATTCACTGCTTCATGGTGCGGTCCATGCCGTGTAATTGCACCTATCTTGGTTGATTTTGCTAAAAGGATGCTCATGTCAGCTTCCTTAAGGTTGATGTGGATGAAGTTGAGGTATTAACACCCACACAAGAGAAATGAAATGATGTTGATATTCGTATTGTTTCAAAATCTGATCTTTCGACGTTAAATGATGATAAATCGATTTCTCTTTTGTTGCAGAGTTGCTCAAGAGTAGTCGGTGGAAGCAATGCCAAAATTCCTGTTCTTTAAGAATGGAGAAGTGATTGACAAGGTTGGGGGTGCTAAGAAGGATGATCTCCATGCCTGCATCGTCAAGCATGCTGGAGCCACTGCTACCGTATCTGCTTAAACTACTAGATATATGATATATCATCAGGATCAGCAATATTTGAATCTTTTGTTTTGGGATGATGTACTTTAGGTTCTGATATTGTCTTTGTTAAACCCTGGTTTATTACTTGTGCTTTGATATATGCATAAATAACATAATATATATTATTTAAATATTTTCATGGACGTATAGCTAATTAATTATATTCACTCACGTCTTATATATTATATATATATATATATAATATATATATATATATATATATATATATATATATATATAGAGGGAGGTTCCCCTATAAAATTAATTTTTACCTAAGAATACTAATAAGTAATCCTAGCCTTCTAATTATCTAATTAAGGGCTAAGATCAAAGTGTAGAAAAAATAAGTAGTCAAGGGTAATTTGGGTATTTTATTATATTAACCACAATTGTTGACTTTTTAAAATTTCTCCCTATTTTTTAAATGCTAATAACTTTTTCATACGACGTTATTTTTTTAAAAAATTACACCATAAAATCAAGCTTTTTTCCTTTTTGATTTGAGTATAGTATTATATAGTTTTTTTTACAAAAAAAATCAATTATTTGAAGTTGTGCTACATTTTTAACGTTTTTGTACTGCATTCATAAAACAGCACAAGGCTGTGCTGCATTTAAAACAGCACAAGGCTGTGCTGCATTTCATAAACAGCACAAGGCTGTGCTGCATTTCATAAACGGCACAAGGTGTGTGCATTTCATAAAACGGCACAAGGCTGTGCTGCATTTCATAAAACGGCACAAGGCTGTGCTGCATTCATAAACGGCACAAGGCTGTGCTGCATTTCATAAAAAGGCACAGGCTGTGCTGCATTTCATAAAACGGCACAAGGCTGTGCTGCATTTCATAAAACGGCACAAGGCTGTGCTGCATTTCTATAAAACGCACAAGGCTGTGCTGCATTTCATAAAACGGCACAAGGCTGTGCTGTATTATAAAAAAGCACAACGCTGTGCTGTATTTCATAAAACAGCACAACGCTGTGCTGTATTTCATCAAATAGAAGACTAACATACTCACGAGCAAACTCCTCCGCAATCTCAATCGCCAGTTCACCATGTAACGCCTTGCAGTACATATACAGCACCGTATTCGTCGCAGTATAATGTGCAACAGCAGTGTCAAGAAGCACAAGAAACCCGATGCAACAACCGTCTGCATAACAAAATCCCAACTTCTCCAATCCTTAACAATTGCAAAATCCATCATCTGCTTGAACCCATCCACACCCAAAAACCAATCAAAACACCAAAAACCAACATCAACGACAACGAAACTGACCGCATCCCGTTAACCAAATACGCGCTACGCCACAACGGCTCAAACCCCCATTTCGATTCGGTTACAGCAATCACAGAACTCACCCCCAAATCACTTGGAAGTGTAACACAACCAAACCTAAAGAAACACCAACAACCACACAAAACCAAAGAAAGTAACTCGAATTGTAGTCAATCAAAAACCTAGGTTTTCTATTAGCTTGATGATTACAACTACAAACATTAAAAAGCTGATGGAGATTAAACACATGAGGAATTTAGCTGCGAGTGCTGCGGTAACGAGGGGGAAGAAGGAGGATAGAATGGATTGATGGAGGATGTGAGGTTCAGGGGTCTACCGTAGAAGCCGTGGTGGGTGCTGTAGGTGATTGAGGCTAGAGCACATATTGAAATGAGGTAGGTGATGAGGGTGTATGTGATGGGGAAGATTAGGGTTCGTGGGAGGTTAAGGGGTGGTTGAAATCGGTGGTGTGGGTGGTGGAGGTTAAGGGTGTATGTGATGGGGAAGATTAGCTTTGATTTCTGCAAAATCCATCATGATCAAGTATGGTATGATGTATTTAATAAAACAGCACATTACATTCGAATTTGTGCTGTATTTTGATAAAATACAAAGGGGATTAATGAGTGTGTTTTAGGACCATAAGCCCTTTAACCCTATTTGAAGAGTGCCACATGTAATCTCCTTATTCTTCTTAGGCAACTTAGGCAACTAATTTTCTTAGTTGAACCTCTACCTATATATATATATATTACAATATAGGGGGGATCCAATGAAAACCTAGTTTAAATGAAAACCTTGCAAACTAAATCTTAACCATTGATTATGTAGATCAATGGTCATTAATTACTAGTGGCAAGATTGTAATTCTTGTGAAGTTTTTAAGACAAGTTTTAATATAAAAGGGCATTTTAGGAAAAACAAAAAATAAATCTATTTAACTTTCCATAATTTTCGTTTCTCTTCCCTCTCTCTTAATTAATTTACTTTCCTAATTTTATTTCTCTCTCTTCTCTCCTAATACACGATGTACATATGTGTACCAAATAATGTGAACGGTTGAGTGATGTATGATGAATATTTTTTACAGTAATAGAAGTTTATTAAGAGTCTAAAGACTTAATTAAGTTGAAAAATTTGGATAATACAACGACGGTACATATGTGTACATAGGATAATTGTTCAAAAATATTAAAATGTTTTAAACTTCAATGATACATACCAGTTAATATGCTAAAGAAGCTTTGGTACATATATGTAACAGTTAATATGCTAAAGAAGCTTTGGTACATATATGTAACAGTTAATATGCTAAAGAAGCTTTGGTACATATATGTAACATTAATAGTCTTTGTTTGTGTAATGGTGCGATTAGATTTGGTATATGCTAAAGAAGCTTTGGTACATATATGTAACAGTTAATAAACATACGTAAATCATTCATCAAACAACTAATACTAAGGTACATATACGTAATAGTTAAACAATCATCATCAACAACTAATACTAAGGTACAATAATGTACTTTAGGTTGAACAACAGCAATCTTAACACAAATCATTCAATTTCTTTGCTCTAGCTTCTCTTCTTCCTTCTTTTTTGTTTTTTCTGTCAATCAAAAAGACCCATAATCAATTCTCATAACAACCGAAATCAATCAATCATCAATCAACTTTGAAAGAACCCTAACAAATCCAATACCTTGGTCTGCGAAGGACCTCTCGATCGCTCGCCTCTCGGTCTGCGAAGGACCTCTCGATCTCTCGCCTCTCGATGCAGCCAAGCGACCACCAGCCACCACCACACAACCGTCGACCACCAGCCACCACCACACCACCGTCGACCACTAGCCACCACCACACAACGTCGACCACTAGCCACCACCACACCTCCGTCGTCTTATCCACTTCCTCACACTCTGTTTTGAACTCAAGAGGAAAATATATGATGATTTGATATAACAAACTGAAATTGAGAGTGAGAAAAGGAAGGGATTTAGTCAAATATATAAATACCATAAATATGTTAATTGCAAGATTACAAAAATACCCTTTTTAATAAAATAAATATATATATAAAAATCTATGATTGGTTGAAAGTGGTTTTCATGGTTTTCAATTATAAATGTGTTTTCATTTGATCCCTCCTATATACTAATAATATATATATATATATATAATATATTATATGCACATTATTTTTTCATCCACGTATTTTAAATATAAAATAAATAATAATATAAATATACAATAGATATTTACAGATAATACGTGGATGAAAATAATTAATAAATATATTATGTTATTTAAAAATATGTAGATGTATTATTGTAAAAATACATAAATTATGTAAAATAAAAGAGTTGCAGAAAAGTCTCCTTTACGTTTGGAAAAGTCTACATTAATAGTCCTTTAAAGGTAAAAAGATCAAATTACCCTTGACTTAACTGAAAAAGTTAACGACAGTTAGTCTAAAGGACGAATTCGTTACAAAATGTTAACATAAAGGATGTTTAGAGTACATTTTAAAGATAAAGGACGATACTTGCAACTTTATATAAACTAAAGAACGTTTCTGTAATTTTGTCTAAGATTTTATACTCCCTCTTACCCATTTTATAGTCAGTAAATAAAATATTGATTTAAGATATATGTTAATCAATATACTTTTTTCTTGCTAGTTAATCTATTTCACACTTGTATTTTCCCCCTTTTATTTAATTACCATTAAAAAAACTCAACTGCTGAGAAAAAGAAATTAAGAGATTAAGACAGAAATTAGTATTAAATATAATATTTTTATTATATAAAATAAATAAGTAATTTGAGTCGAAAGAATATATAAAATTATTATGTGAAAAAAGAGATATGACGGAGACAAGTATGCAAATCTAATATTAAAAAAAGGAAGAAAAATTTAGTCATAAGGGCTCTATCAAAGATGAGGTATTATTCATAACTATATATCTTATTGGCAAAAAAATAATATGGTTTATTGATTGATGGAATCTTTGAGACAAAGAAAATTGTTTAAGTCATCGTCGTAATCTTGTGTCAACCCATTTTATAAATTAACTTGGATATACTGATATACATGTCTTTCTTTCTTTTTTTATTGTCTGATATGTTAATCGTTAAATATTTTACTATATAGATTGATCAATGTAATCATATTTTAAAGTACGCACTTGTTTAAGTTTATTATAATCTTTGATATTGAAAACATCTTAGAGACGAAGTCCCTAGGCAGTAGGGGTTCTTAGGGGGCAACGCCCTCTTGGTGGTGGTTAAGGGCAACGCTATTGATAGCGGGGTCCAAGGGAAATTTAAGTAAATATTGATTTACTAAAAATGCATAAAAATTTGATTTTATTGAAATTTCACATGTAAAACTCGAAGGGTAAAAACAGTTAATTTTAAGTTGATAACTGCCGAAGGTAATTACCCCAATCCCTGCAGATTTCGGTTTGAGTGAATTTGGTCATCTTCATCGTGTTCTCTCGTTCACGAATTATCACGCATATATCATGTTTGGTTCTTGTAATTGAGTTCTAGCCGATTGAAAATTTGATGGAACTTAAAATAGTACAATTGATAACGATTCGTAACTCTCAATTTATCCCGGTTATCACATCAATTTCTACAATCGTCACTATATAGAGGAGACATCAATGAAAACCTCCATCTAATAGAAAATCAAAAAAACAATCTCCACCAATCATATAATTTGTATTAGTTATTTTATTTTTATTATTGAAGGGTATTTAAGTAAAAAGCCCACCCCATATTTTAGGTAACCATATCTTTAAATTTAAGTTTCATATTTCCTTACAATCTTAAATATTTTCATGGTGAAAAAATACGTGATGTAAAAATCAAATGAAGATGGAGAGGAAATCGTTACTCAAAAATCAATGAAGAAATCAATGACGAAGATATCAAATGAAGAGGATGAAGATGATGATCGCTATTCAATTAATTGAAAAAAACGATAAGAAAATCGAATGCCAGTGATGAACTCGAATGCTGATGATGAACAAATCATTGCAATAACCCATGAATCGATTGTTCTTTTCAAGTCATGGTTGGTGGCGAAGGGAGGATGATGAAGACAATTTATGTAAGTTGGGTACATATATATATATATATATATATATATATATATATGGGGGGGATCAAATGAAAACCTTGATATAAATGAAAACCTTAAAACCTCCATCCACCAATCATATTTTTTTTAAATTAATCACTTTATTTAATAACAAGGGTTATTTAAGTAATTTTGAACATTTTTAATTTAGGAAATTATTATATGTTTAACTTTAAACAATATTAGTTGTAAATTGAAACAGATCTTCCATAATTTACGTGAAGAACACTGTAACCCATTTCATTTGATTCAAACAGTGCTTGATTTCTGATTCAATTGACGATTCGCAAATCAAATATACCAAAGAATCCGATTATTGATTCAATTGTTCAAGACAATACGATTACCGATTCAATTGTCGAAGTCAATGAGGTTACTGAGTCAATTGTCGAAGTCCATGCGATTACTGATTCAATTGTCGATGTCAATGTATTCGAAATCTTGTTGATGTCGATGATACGTTGCGGGATGTGATATCAGTAGGTATTACGCATGCAGAATCAATTGTCGCAGACGATGAAAATGGGTAAAGACAATGATATCGAAATTGCCCTGTTATGGTTTGCGGTTAATGAAGAAATCGTTGTGTGTCCGCGGTTAACGAAGTATCTTGTCGTTGTTATGGTTAGCTGCATACGTATACGTATCAAGAATTGTTAGCTGCATACATATTCGAAATTGCCCTGTGATGTTAGCTGCATACGTATACGTATCAAGAATTTGAACAATATTTTATAAATATAGTGTGCCAATGGTTTTGTATTTTATTTGATATTTGTCTATGTGTTTTGTTTTTTATATTTTTGTATTTAATTAGCTGAGAAGATGAAGATGCTAAAGACCATGATATTGAAATTGCATTGTTTCGCTACTTACGTATACGTACCATGAAGTTGAATAATATTTATAGATATAGTTTCACAGTTGATGTATACGTGCCAATGGTTTTGTAGTTTATTTGATATTTGTCTATGTGTTTTGTTTTTATAGTTTTGTGTTTAATTAGTTGAGAAGACGAAGATGGTAACGATCATGATGTTATGATCTTCGTTGTTATATTGCATACGTATACGTACCGTTTTTTTTTTTTGTTTCACCATATGTATTCGTGTCAATTTTTTAGTATTGTATTTGATATAACTATGTATATAATTTTTTTTTGTGAATTTATTTAGATACAACAGATGATCTGATTGAAAAGGAATTGATCATACAAGTACTCAAAAAGATTCCTTATTTCTACCGGTGTTGAGAATGAAGGTATTAAATTGATTCGTCTCAGTATTTTTTTTTTGGTTGATTTTTGTTGGAAATTTCTTTATTAGTTTGTTGTTTCAGATTCCATGCGCAGCACGTTATATCAGTCCCCAATGGGTCTAGGTATTGGACTCCTAACGTATCCGATGAGCATAAGCCGGTTGTAGGAACAGATTTGAAAGTTGGGATCACGCTGTAGGATGTACGAGTCATATGCTGAGAAGGCCGGATTTAGTACCCGTTTAGGGTATTAAAAATAAGAAGAAAGGTGTTGTAACTCATAGATATATATTGTGTAACAAGGCTGGTATTCCTACGGGGAAAGTAACTGACACTATGGATATATCACAAGTCCGGGTTCGAAGAAGAAATTTTAAAGTTTGTGATTGTCGTGCTCGTTTAAAGTTAAGAGGTTGTAGAAGGAACTGAAATGTTTGAAGTTTACGGTTTTATTGAGGCACATAATCATGGTTTGGTGAATTTGGATAATTTAGATTTGACAAGGAAGAAGCGTAAGCTTGATTTTGTTGATAAGGAGTACATTGCTAAATGTCGTTTGGCTAATATCGGACCTCTAAAGCACATAGATTGCAAGTTGCATTGAAGGGTGGTCATCACATGGTTAGAGGAACAAAGACTGATTACAAAAAATTTAGTAGGGATATCACTATTATATTGGTGATAGTGATGGCCAATACTTCAAGGATAGAAGGGAACACCGTATGTTATGCCAAAACAACTTCACATTTAAATTTCTAGCGGTTGGCGATGAAATTAGGAACTTATTTTGGGTAGAGATGTGTCGAAGGTGAATTATATTGCGTTTGGTGATGTGTTAGCGTTTGAGCAACGTACCAGACTAACAAGTATGTACATTAAAATGTTAATTTTTTGTATATACATATTTATGCATGTTATGGGATCTGCATTTATAATGCTACATATACGTATATGCATACATACAGTTTGGTACATATACGTATCACAAAACAGCATACTGGTACATATATGTAACACGAATGCTATAGTCATTATGTACATTAGAAATGTTAATTTTTGTATATAACATATTATATTATATATATATTATTACATTTTTGTGTTCTTATGTAGGTATAATATGATTTTTGTTCCATTTACTGAGTTTGATCATCATAAAAAAAGTGTTATTTTTGGGGCTGCGTTGTTGTACGATGAGTCGATCGAATCATACACGCGGTTGCTAAAGTGTTTTTGGAAGCTCATAACAACAAGCAGCCAATGTTAGTTCTAGCCGACCAAGACGCTGCAATGAAACATCTATTCATAAGGTGATGGACATTCAATCCACAGGCTATGTATGTGGCATATCACAATAAAAACTCCCGCCAAGGTATGTGTAATAATATAATTTAAAACTTTTTATGTGTTTTATATATTTTTATTTTGTTAGTGAAATGAAATATAGATTAACTTACGTATACGTATTCTGTTGATTCCCGTATTATATATCATGTTCTTCGTGCAGATCCTCTAACTTTATTATCATAATTAGGTGTCTGGACATATTTGAATAACACAAATCTACGTGCATCATTCATAAGCTTGTTTGGAATGTGTACCTAAAACCATCCGATTTTGAGTCACGTGGAAGAGTTTAATGGTAAGCATGGTTTACAAGATCACAAATGGCTATCTTATATGTTTTCCATTAGAGATCAGTGGGTACCTGGTTATTTTATGGATATTTCAATGTGTTGTTGATGAAAAAACATCAAGGTGCGAGAGCTCAAAACTCATATTTCAAAATAATTCTAGCCCGTCTAACACACTTGTCCAATTTCTATTAAGTACGACAATGCTATCGATGTCCAAATATAACCAACGTGTCCTTGAATTCAACACAACCACCACAGTTCTTAAGTACGTCACAAAACTATTAATTGAACGTCATGCATCTGAGATATACACACGTAACTTTTTTAGAGGTGCAAAAGGAGATACATAGGGCAAAACGTTATGTTATATTATCAATCGTGAGGTAATTAACGGAATATACAACTACTGCATTGCACATCAAGCCAAACAAAGCTGAAATTCTAATGAATTTAAGTACATATATGTATGTAAATGTGATTATACAAATATGGTGTCATTTATGTGAGTCTGATTAGTTTTTTTATTCGGTAAATGTTTTATTCGCAGGTCAATTTTGATTGGTCAGATCATTCTGTTACATGTTCATGCATGTCATTCACCCGTATTGATATCTTTGCCGTCACGTGTTCTGCGTATTCAGACATCACAAGATTGAAAAGTTCCTAATCTTACGTGCATGGAAGATGGTGTAGAGATGCGTTGCCCAAAAGGGTGTTTAGTATGGAGTATAGATATTGTGCAGATAATTCTGAAAATGCAGCTCTAAGACATCGTTTGATGGATCTATGCAACAATGTGTGGATAGTTAAGGATGAATACGAACTCTCACAGGCTTGATGACCATCTGCAAAATCTAAGGTCTCAAATTTTTAGTGAATTTCCATGCGACCCTTCACATAATAACAAAGGTGTAGTATTTGAGGAGGTGTTACAACCAAGAAAACCCAACAAGTCACTTTCAAACCTCCAAGTGGTATAAGGACCAAAGGTTGTGGAAAGAATAGGCGTTGATTGGTCCTGGTGAGAAGGCGAAGTCTAAAGTAAGAAGCCTAAAAGGTTATGTAATTTTTGCAAGAAATACGTACGTGGACACGATACTCGTAATTGTCCCGTTAAATTAAAACAACAAAACAGGAAAGGCCTGAAAAGTTGATATGAAATTGAGGATTCATCAAGTCATTCATCAGATTATAATTCGAGTGAGGATCGAAGCGAGGAGGAAGATGTCGAGGAAGGTTCAGAGCAAGAAATGGAAGAAAGGTTTGTGGGTTTTTTCTATTGGCATATTTATTTACTTGTTTTAAGAGTAAACCATTAATAATGTTAGTACATTTTTACATTGGTTGTACTAATTTGGATTTATATACACATACATTACGTACGAGTGGTTGTTTTATATACGTATATATACGTATATAGAACAGTGATAATTTATTTTCATTGGGGGGGTGCATATATGCATATATGATACATAAAAAATAGTTTCTTACTGTTACATATATGTTTAAACATAAATCACATTATTTGGTACGTATGTACTAATATGAATGTGTATGCAAATATTTTTAACTTGTATTATTTTATAGTGTTTAATTGTTTCATCTTATGTTTAATAATACCTACAAATCTGTTTGAACATTTTATTAACTGCGTGCATATACCTACATACATTAACCTACAAATGTTTGTTTGCATTGAAGTACATATACGTACCAGATCTTGTATATTGAAACATATATGTAACGTGATATAATGTTTTTTATGGTATATACCAATACGTATGCACACGTATAATTTGTAAGGTCATGATAGTCCCGTGAACATATACGTATCACACGTAATATTTTCTAATACGTTTAACTTGGTGGTTGTTTACTTCATTAATAATTATAATATATTAGTATGTCAACGGGAATAGTAATACAGCAATATAAAATCGATACATCATATAACTAACTGAATGTAATTCATTTGATTAAACCATCAAAAAAAACAAGTTTGATAATCATCCACGTCTTAAAACATCTAAATTAACTGACTCTATCCAAAAATTACATCATAATCCTAATTCAAACTATCATCTATCTTTTTTTTGTTTGATCCAACTCTTCTGCTTCCTTCAAACCTTCTCCTTATATATATTCACAGTAGAAGTAAGGATCTTCACGGCGTACTTCTTCCTCTATTCCTAATTTTGTCTTCAGTTGCTCTCTTCGATGGAAACCAAATCCTTTTTTTGAACGACTACCCATAAACGTTTCCATGTGTCGCATAACAAATATACCACAATCTGTAGATTTCTTTGACGTAGACCAACCGATACGTAACTTTTTGAGGGTAGGACGATTCTATTTCTCTCCATTTTGGATGCTCTACTGATGTCAAGTACGACACAAATAAATATGTTTCTGCATAGTGAAAACAAATTTAGTAGGTATGCACATATACAAAAACTTTAAGTACTTAAAGAACTAATGAACATAAACCTTAAAGAATACATCTTACCACTTTTAACGGTGTCCTTCTTAATGAATTCGGCATCATCATCAAAACTGATTAGACATTGTGAATCACTCATGGTTGTCGATCACTGTGATCTTCGCATGCTTCATTCCCAAAACAAACCAAATAAAATGGTTTTTTTTTCCAAAATGGGGAAGAAATATACTAAAACTGCTTTATGTCAAACACTCCTTCAAAATCTTCAACAAAACTTTCCAGATTGGTGTTAAAGTGGTTGATACGTTCTGCATCCATTTCCTTATCGCTTTCAATTATCCACCCAAGCTGTATTTTTATTTAACAATAGGTATTAGTTTACCACTATATATATATATATATATTTATATTCTATGAAATTTAAATCAATCATTAATGAAATATACTTACAAATGGAGTTACGCCCCGAACAACGATAGGGTGAGCTCGGACATCTATCTTTTTCATCATGGTTTAGCACTTTAGCCAACAGTCAATACGTCATTATAAATTTGTTGTCCCGGGGTTAAGCTATTCAACTGATAGAATTGTTCCGACCATTTTTTGGTTGCAAATATATGAATACTAAACCATAAACACTACACATAGTTGGTAACGAACTCCATTCTTACTCTTACATACGTTTAAAACATAAATCACATTTTCTGGTACGTATATGTACTTGGTTAAATCAGCCATTCATACGTTAATGTATGTATCTGTATGCAAATACTTTAAATTGCATTATTTTCTAGTGTTAATTGTTTCATCTTATGTTTAATAAGACCTAACAATCTGTTCTTGAATATTCAGTTAGCTGCGTGCATATATACCTACATACATTAACGTACAAATGGTTGTTTTGCATAGAAGTACATATACGTACCATATTCTGTTTTTTATGAAACATATATGTAACAGTTAGAAGTACATATAGTATCTTATATTACATACTGAGGTGTTTATAAAACACTACTGATTCTAATTTTGTTTTAATTCTGAAACATATATGTACCATCATCAAAACATAATATAGGTTGCAATACAAAATATAATATTTCTGGTACGTATATGTAACATGATAAATATCTTTTTCATTGGAGGGGTGCATATACGCATATATAGATACAAAAAAAATAGTTTCTTACTGTTACATATATGTTGAAACATAAATCACAATTTGGTACGTATATGTACTTGTATAAATCAGCCATTCATACGTTAATGTATGTATCTGTATGCAAATACTTTTAACTTGCATTATTTTATAGTGTTTAATTGTTTCATCTTATGTTTAATAAGACCTAACAAATCTGTTCTTGAATATTCAGTTACCTGCGTGCATATATAATTACATACATTAACGTACAAATGGTGTTTGCATAGAAGCACGTATACGTACCAGATACTGTTTTTTATTGAAACATATATGTAACAGTAGAAGTACATATAGTATCTTGTATTACATAATGAGATGTTTATAAACACAACTGATTTTATTGTTTTCATACTGAACATATATGTACCAGTTTGTGAACATATATTGTAACACATTGGTAGTCTTACATATGTTCACATAATTCTATGGCTATATGAAATCAAGTATGTATGAAACTTACTTAAAAGTTGTGGCAGCTTCTCTAACTTCTTCAATTGTCCTGTTATAAAAAAAAAAAATATTACGTGTACGTATTAGAAAATAAATACCACAATAATTTATCATTTGTGATTAGGTACTATAAACAAACAAAATATGTTACTTGTGCACCAATTCCCCATCGACACGTAAGTTTTTTAGCTCCTCAAATTTACTGCATACAATATAAGTATATTTATATTAGTATTCACTCTAACATTATTTTTTATGCCAAAATATGGTATTACCTCTCATCAACAATTCAGAAATCAGGTAGTTCCATATCCTCATTTCTTCCTTCGACATCCCCCTTTTCATGTCAATTGGTCTATTAATAAAAGGCGATACATATTTTGTCGAAGGCTGTTTCACACGTTTCCCTTTTCCCGCAACACTTTTGTATAATTTATGTTAATATCAACATCGTTGCAGGCCTCTTTTCCAATGTTAGATGTTTTAAAAACCTTTCAGATATATCCATGAACTCTTGTGTTAGACCTAAACTGTAACTTGGACACACAGAATTGACATCTTTCAACGCCTTATCATTGTCCTTTGAGCTGATTCGAATTCAACGATTTCTGATACATCCATAGCAAGTTGTGTCCATACTTGAGGGTCATGGATTGGTATTTTCAGATTCTTTGGTGTATGTATATCAACATTTTGGGACCCAACCTCTTCAATATTTTCTGGATATCTATATAGCTCCTGATATATCTTTTGGTACTTCTTCACCTCTTCACTTTCAGGGAATAGTTTTTTTGCTGCCCGTAGAGCATTCTCAAATTTTAATTTACCTTCCATATTAATACTCTTAATCGATTCAAGCAGTCCTAGATTCCCCTGAGGACATGAAAAGTATTTTTTAACATTTATGCATGACTTTGATATTATGCTTTAACATTTATAAAGATACATACCTCTAGCGTTTCGTTATCAAAATCTGACGTATCATCATCGTCGTTTTCAGTTTTTGCCCTTGCGCTGCGTATCGTCATCTGATTCAACTTCATACTCTTCATCATCAACATATTACTCTGTTAACTCTCCCATACCGAACCCACCAACCCTCAAATCTCGTGTTCCTCTCTTTTCTTTATTTTTTCCATATTCCAAAACGCAAGTGGTGACATAGTCTTATCACAATTAAAACCCGGGCCATAACACAATCCACATACAAAAGCTGCATTTAAATATCAATACATATATGTATCATTATTGTATCCTTAAAGTTGTCAACAATTCAGTTATATATTCTTGATATCACAGACATAAATGTATCATTATTGTAGTAAAAGTTCAAACAATAATCATGAGTGAATAAACGTATATGTAATAGAAGTACAAATGATTGTTTGCATTGAAGTACATATACGTACCAGATACTGTTTTTATTGAAACATATATGTAACAGTTAGAAGTACATATAGTATCTTGTATTACATACTGAGATGTTTATAAAACACTACTGATTTTAATTTTGTTTTAATTCTGAAACATATATGTACCGTCATCAAAACACAATATAGGTTGCAATACAAAACATAATATTTCTGGTACGTTATGTAACAGTCATAAAGATCTATATGATGGAGGGGTGCATATACGCATATATAGATACAAAAAATAGTTTCTTACTGTTACATATATGTGAAACATAAATCACATTTTTGGTACGTATATGTACATGTGTAAAATCAGCCATTTATACGTTAATGTATGTATCTGTATGCAATACTTTTAACTTGCATTATTGTATTTTTCCAAACAAGTACTTCTAAATAAGTTTTGATGATTTGTACGTACCGTCAAAATAGTCAATGGTCCAACAAAATCACATGATAAGTTGCACCTCGTCCAGTTTTCTTTACACTTTTTGATGACATCTTCATGCATCCACACCAATAATACTTTAAAATTTGTTTCCACAGTCATGTGCTTTACCCCTTCACATAAACACCTCCCATTCTTACGACTAACAACCATTGTATTGTAGAAAGAACCAAAAAATCCGCTTGAAATGAAAAGAGTCATCATAATCACCTTTCAATATCTTATCTACAATTTCGGATGGGCTTACATTAACGCCACCATAACGGGCCCTCCATTTTGAGTAATCCTCAGTCTTCCCCTTACTATCTTTGCTCAATAGGCCTATATCCCCTTTCGGAATCCCTATTAATCTGTAGATGGCTTCTTTATCACAACATTGACCTCTCCTTACTTGTTCTAATCTTTAACTTTCCGGGTCCAGCATGTCCACAACATAATGTCCAAGTTTAGATGGGATACCATCCACTTTGAACCTTAATAACCTTCCAAATCCCATGCTAATCACAGCCTCTTTTTGCATCTTGTTTAACTGCGACACGGCAGTGTAAAATTGCTTTGGAGACGAACGCGTACGTATTCCAAACCATTTCCGGTGCATTGTAACCCTTTGTTTCATCTCATCCTTATTTTGGCTTCAACAACACCTTTTTCTATCAACAAGATTATAACTTATAATTAAAATACATATCATTAATTTTCAAAACAGCAATTTCTATATAACTTATAAGGAAAATCATCGTGATATTGATTGTAATTACCTTTTCTAATCACTTCCTTCTCTTCATTTTTTTATGGTCATTCTTGCTGTTTCATTCTTACCCATTGGATCTTCATTAGCTGATGATCGTTTACCTGTATGAGGAAAATATTTACGTAATAAAGATTATAATTACAACCACAACGTATCTGTATTATATAAATTTTACTTACTCCAATAATCTCCTTTTACATACACTTTTAAATCGTCCACCTTTAATCGATCCCTCAACCTTCTTATTACCTGAACATTTCATTTTATTCTTCATTAAAAATATAACTTTTAGGTTGTATACGTACAGGAAATAAGAATAACTATTTAATCGCTTACCATCCGATGATGTTTTGCTTTTCTCCACGTCCATTCCTTTTTCAACATTAATGACATTATGATCGACGTTTGTGGATGGCTCACCGGCTTTTTTTAGCTTGTTACATACAAAAATTACATGATTTAAATAAGTGTTTACTAATATAATTATATCATATTCACTAAAATACATGCATACTTTCAACTAACTATACTCAATTCAATAGTAAACCATACATTCATAGAAAATAAATGATTTACCTTTATCTTGCATCATACTTTCGTTTATTTTCCGGAATTTTCCTTCACCTCTTTTATGATATTCATTTTCTCTTTTAAAGTTTCCTACGACTCGTCACTGTTATGCAATATAGATCATTTTCTAGAAAACTATACAAAGTAAAGGATATAAACATTGATTATTTAAATTTATTACTTACCATATTCGGCAACACCACCCTTATTACCTCGCTTTTTTCCATAGAGTCTAATGAATTTGTAACTTTATCTGACCATGGTTAAATAAAAAAATTAGTAGCTTCACTATTAATATTACTTATTTACAAAAATCAATTAGAAACTACCTTTATATATCAGAGGTTTGTTCCGGTGAGTCATCCAATTCAATTGGATCGTCCGCCGTGTTGTTGAATTTGTTAAAAGTGTAGATTTTTGCAATCCTTTCACTTTTTTTTCCTACCTGGATAACAAATATTTTATAATAATGTTAAATTTTACATATGATGCAAACGAATTAAAGTTTCATGTCCACACTTACTTGATGACATCTTCACCGATACATCAGTATCCTCCTCAAAACACTTACCTACATATGAATTAGTGAAACAATTTACACTCTGCAGATTTCATATCTCTATAGAACATACGTATCAGTCATTATATTAATATATATGCTATTACAAAGTGGCATAATGTGGGATTTTAAGAATATATACAAATGCATACATATAATGCTTAAATCAACTAATCAAAGAGATAATCACTAATTACATATAATACATACATACAAGTTTGGTACTATACGTATCACAACAGAACATACTTGTACCATTGCTCACCATTTCTATACCAACACACAATTTAAATACATTATAAAGTAAAATTATGTATACATTATCTACCATTGCTAATTTACATTTATCCCATTCAATATCTACATCTTTTTTTAAACATACAGTTTAAAACAACTAATCATGAAGATAAAATTGTGAAGTTTGGTACATATACGTATCACAATACAGCATACTGGTACATATATGCAGACATACAAGTTTGGTACATATACCTATCACAATACAGCATACTGGTACATATATGTAACAGAATGCTATAGTCAATTTTAAAACAACTAATCATGAAGATAAAATTGTCACATTCAATATCTACATCTTTTTTTGGGACTGTATTTCATATGCTACATCCTACCAGGAATCTGGGGCATTTTTAATGACATACACATTGATTCCATACATTTTTCATAACCTAATTAATCATTTTGATACATATATGTAACACCAATCTTATATATTCAATTAAATCAACTAATCACAGAGATAAAAAATCAACAACCAATATTTTTATGCATGTTATGGGATCTGCATTTATAATGCTACATCCAAATAGCTATTTGGTACATATTATTAACATTCTCATTACTTATATATATAAATATTTTATCAATACAATTTTGGTACATATACGTAACAAACTTCAGCATACTTGTATTATTGCTCACTGATCCTATACCAACACACAATTTAAATACATTATAAACTAAAATTGTATATACATTATCTACCATTGGTCATACATTTATCCCATTGTTTTGGTACATACAAAAGAAAATTGTACCAAGCATTCCTAAAATCATTACTGCCAACGTATCATAACTGACTAACACCATACATACCGTGTATTTCCAAACTAAATGACACATACATACATCTACATACAAGAATTTAAACCAGGTCAAAATTTAAGAGATATAGAATCGCATAATACATTCGTACATATACGTATCAAAAGCCCTAATTGAATTGAAATTGAATTAACAACCAAAAACCTAACCCCAACTACACACACACCTTAGAATCGATTTCTATGATTATGTATAACCCAATTTCCTTTTGATTTCCAAGTTTCGATCAATAATAAGAACACATACCTACTGGTTTTTCGAAAAACAACGATTCCGAGCACAGGTGTTGCAGAATCACCAACGACGGTGTAATACCCTTCAATTTCTTCCGAATGTATGTATTTGTGACAAAGAAATCAATGATTTTGTATAGAATAGCAAGTTCAATTCTTCCAAATTTACAGCTTTCTCGTTTGAAAAGGAATAGCGATTTTAGGAGTGTTTTTAGGAAACTGAATATTCTCAACTGTTTTAAAAGTTTATGAAATCCCTAAATTGCCCTTTTCTTCTTTTAAATTGAATAATTAAATTATATTTATTTACATAATTGACACAAGAGTTAATAGCCATTGATCTATATATTTAATGGTTAAGATTGAGTTTTCAAGGTTTCAATTATATATATATATATATATCTTGGACAACATATATTTAATTTGGGTTACATATACGTAAAATGGAATTATGGCAACAAGAGCCAAAGAATGGAGCAGAGATATCACAGGGTAGTAGAACAACGGCAACAAGAAGCTGTAAATTCTAGGTTACGTATACGTACCCTATTGTTACATACGTCAAACTATAGGTTTACGTATGCATAACTGTTATGAGTTGTAAATAGGTGCCCAAGTGTGATTTTATGTTTTTTTGTTAAAAAGTATTAATTAGATATTTTAGGAGAGAGAATGAGAGATTTTAGAAAACTTATTTATGATTATAGGAGTTAAAAAAATAAAAAATTTATGATTATAGAAGTTAAAAAAAAAATCTTGTTACCCATTATGCCCTAATCTCCTAAAATATAACCACTAACTTAAACATATTTACTAATTTGCCGTTAGTTAATCTCAACCATTAATCAAACAAATCAAGGGTGAAAAAATGATTTTTTTGGTTTTTATTTATAAAATGGTTTATATATATATAATTAATTTAAATGTATATGGTAATGGTTTTTTCTACCACTCTGTACACTTTTACTCTACCTCCTTCTAGGTGATTGTTGTTTTTCTTTTTGTAATGTGATCACAACTGTTATTTTCATATAAAAATATGTTTTAATATTGGCTCCCTAAGATTTTAAAGAGTTGTCATTTTCATTTAAAAACGTTAGCTCCGTTAATTTAAAATGTAAAACGTCTATCATTAAAAGGGGTAATCATGTATTTTTCATCACCGAACATTTCATCATCGATTGATGCTCACGATATTGTTGGTTTTATAACAGAGACGTAGATTGTCTCATCAGAAGCATTGGTTTAGTGCGTCACAACAGTTAAAATCAAATAGTAGTCGTCAATAAATACTGTTTATATTTATATAACATTATTAAAATATCAGTTTATCTAAAAATCCTAACCAAACTGGACCGTGATTATCCCCACCTCCAATTTTAATATTCTTACATTATTTGCCAATATTAATTTTAGGCATCCTCAAAATTCTTGATGTGTTTAGTCATTATTTGAGCCGTCAATTAAAAAAATAACTATAGCCCAAAAAGTTGTACCGATTTAAATACTATTATTGACATTACTATTTGAATTGAAAAGCTCCGCCATTAAACTTGAATATAATAAATAATTATTATTATTTTGGATTCAATGAAAAAAAATATATTACTATCATTGTTCCTTGCTACTTGAATTAATAATAAAGTAATAAATATACAAATTGGAAAAATTAAATATCTTATCAATAAATCAAGCTCAAAAAGTCATAAACAAACAGAAATCAGCATTAATATAGATCAAACAACCAAGCTTAAACTCTAGCTTATACAAAACTCAGTCTACTCTGTACACAGCCACGTAACACCTGACACGATTAACACAGCTACAAAGTTTAATACTCCATTTCTTTTCACCTCTAACAAGCGTTATATAATGCAAATTTTATTTCTTGTGGCCCGGATAAAAACTCACGTATAATAAGCAACAGAAAACGATGTCTATTTTGTCTCATTTCCATCATGTTTCTTTGCATCTTCCTACTTATTTTTAATGCAACTAACAAATCTATAGCTACCATCATGTGATGTAACAGTTGCAATAATGAATTTCAGAAACCAAAGGATATGAACTGATAAAAGAAACTGTGAATATTATACATATAATCTATTAGAAACAAATACATAATATATATTTTCATGAACTCTCCTCTAAAGCAATAGGCATCTCCAGGGTCTCATTACCTCTTTGTATTTTTAAAAGGACCTTATCTCCAACATTATAATCATCTAATGCTTTTAAGAACTCTGCTTTATTCTTAACCTGAATCCATCAAATGAAACATGTCAGCGTTTATTTTCGTCATTTACATTAGTGTGTGTAACAAAAAGCATACTCTTTACAATAATTACGGTCCATTAAAATAAATGCTTTTAAAGGAAGATGTTGAGAAAATATAGGACAACTCACAGGCTTGTTGTCGACTGCTACTATAATGTCACCAAGAACAATATTACCAGCAAATCCCCTGGTGGTGGGAAGAAGACCTACTTTTGCAGCAGGACTATTTGCACGAACCTAAATCCAACAAAATGTATGCAAAAAATATCAACGATATTGGTCTATTTTTTATTATAACAGGTCAGATGGGAGTATAAACTTCCGAAGGGCTTGTAGTCTAGCGACATCGTGGGTTGAGGGTTCTAGTTCCATGGAGGACATTGGTGCTGGTTTAAAAGTAGGTTTAGAGAAATTGAGTTGGCCATTCTTAGAAAAAGAAGCAAAAACTAAAGATATATCAGTTTAAAAGCCGCCCAAAATATCCTAAAATGATTACAGGCTCCAAAAAGCCTCAAGTAAAAAGAACTGATCATAGTTTCACTGATAGTTTTGTAACCACATTCAACATATTAAAGTAAAAAAAAAAAAAAAAAGTAAATTGACCCAACACATATTGAACCATCTGAAGAATTACCCGATTTCATTACCCAAACATACCCATTCTCAACCTATGACAAACACCAACCAACATGTACTACAGTGACAAAACAACATTACTAATTACAATGATCTTATTACCTGAAGAATAAGAGCTCCATTTCGAACATTAAGTTGATTTGCAATAAGATCAGGAGCAATCTCAACATTCAAACCAGCTCTAAGAACCTAATATCCATGATACACAACTTTACTTGCTCAGGTTTAACCCAGATGTGAATATACATATACCAGTTTAACTAATAATTAATCGTGAAAAAGATGACATCAATGCAGCAAAATACTCATAAACACTAAAATTGTAGAATAGCAGGAGCAATTCCAACTCATTCAAGCATAAACAGATCAATTTAATTACATCTATTATCAACGAGTTAAACAACTAAATTTAAAAAAAAAGAGTTGAGTAGAGGAATAATTTCTTTATAACATGCTAAGATGAATTTGAATGTGAAAGCAGAATAACTCACTTTGCCAAACTGAATCAACTGTGGTACTATCTTAACCACGGTTGAGGAAGGGATAGCAAATCCAACACCTGCTGAAGTCCCTGCCAAGTTAAAACTACACTGTGAATAATGTGCCATCTCTATTGTTTTCTTTCCAGTCTAATTACATATTACTATATCAATGGGTTAAAGAAAACAAAAATACCTGTTTGAGTGAATATTGCAGTGTTGATCCCAATTAGATTTCCTTTAGAATCTAACAAAGGTCCCCCACTGTCAAAGCCATAATATTTAGACACTTGATATATTAAAAGGAAAAACAAGTAATAAAAATTACGACTTTGATTGCGCATGGATGATATTTTATAAGTACACCCATTGCTATTTTTAATGACCAGATTAGAAGCCCTCCATGAAACTATGATGATACTTTAGTGAAACATGAAATTATTGCTTCCTATTCATACACAAGGATGCTCATATTACAACTATTTCATCGTAAAAATTAGTATAAAAGTAAGATTTAGAAAAAGAGAAGAGACCTGTTCCCAGGGTTGATGGCAGCATCTGTTTGAATACCTCCACCAATTGTGACTCCAGTTTGACTAAATATGTCTCTGTTAAGTCCACTTATAACCCCCACTGTGAGTGTATGATCAAACCCAAATGGGTTTCCTATGGCTAAACACTGCTGGCCCACTTTTAAGAAAGAAGATTGGCCCACCTTCATTGGCCTTAGCAGATCCGCAGGTGCTTCCACCTACGTGGATGAAAATGAAAACAGGTAAAATCAGAAAAAAGAAAAACTAAAAGGAAAAGGAAATTACCCAAAAAAAAAAAAAAACAAGTTGGAAGAAAATACCCTTAAGACAGCAAGGTCCTTGGAGCGATCTGCACCTATCAGCTTGCCTTCAAAATTCTTTTGTACCCTTTCAATACGTTACAGAACACGCACAAGGAACAAGGTGAGGCGTTAGTTTTATAAATTACCAAAAACAAAGTAAAGTAATCTTACCCTTCTGAGGCAAGAATATTGACACGTGCTACAACTTCTCCAGGTTTTGGATTTCTTGATAGAGAATTGCCAATAACTGGACAACCAACTAGTAATTTAGTATTTTTTTACTAAAATGATCTCAAAATATAGATTAAAGGGAAAATCAGGAATAGATGCTTTCAGTAACTGCCTAAAAGTCAATACTGGGAGGTGGCAACTCATCCCACGAGAAAATGTGGTATATTTTATTGACAATGGGCCAAACAAGTCAAAAGTCACCCAAAGCATACTCAAGTGTTTACAATCTCATACATTGCTTATTACAAAAAAACTGGATGAAATTTTTTCTATTTTCCTCACCATGGTAATTTGTGACAATGTGCCCTTCTTCATCCCACACGACTCCAGAACCATTTCCTTCAGGAATCTGTCGATAATCTACATCTCAGATAAAACTACTCCTTACCAATCAAACAAACAAACAAACAAATAAAACTACTCCTTACCAATCATTAACATAATTCAAAATTTGTAAATGGATACATAAATAAAAATAAGCTTATTCGTAATTACCTCAACCACCCCCGTAACATTAAGCTGGGGCCGTAAGGTTACATCGAATATATTGACAACAGAGTAAGTGTTGTTCTCAAATAGGTGGACAATTCTTTCCTGCCAAGCATACACATATCAATTTACCTGCCATAAACATCCATTATACAAGAGACCTGTCTTAAAAGTTAAAAAAGATCTAAAACACAAAAGACATGAAGTGGAAACAGTTTATACAAACCTCAGGCGGAAAAAGTGGCCCAGCAGGAACTATAACAGGTGTTACTTGTTCAATTGTCACAGACGGGTCTCCTAGAGCATTAGCTGCACAACCAATGTTTGTGTTTAAAAGTACAGCGTATGAACACAAATAAAATATAAACTTTTTAAGTGAAAGAGAATGTATAGTTTAAACCTGAAGAGTATCTTGAAGAGGGATAATATAATGGCACTAATAAACTTGCCAACAGCATTCTGCGTGTTGTAGGGAACCCCCTTGTAACATCTCCCAGATCTTTAAACGTTTTTTCACCAACTCTACAAGTATAGACGGAAAAGTAATTGCTTGAGCAAGATAACAAATTATTTAAGAAAACATTTAAAAACAGGTAGCAGCAGCAGCTTTCAATACTTGCAAGCTAATGAAATGCGATACAAATGGCAACGTAAGTTAGCACGGCTTAAACTTTAAAGGATGCAAGCTTATAGCGATTGTTGCCACTTGAAAGATCATAACCTAATAATCAAGCACTTTGAAGGCATAACTTTTGAACTTTGAAGGCATAATAAGCGACTTAATTTCAAACCCCAACACCAGTTAGCTGTTGAATTAGGGGAATTCAGGGATTTCCATGCACCCTTGCGTTAGGTTTTCTCTCAAAAACAATCCCCAGACCAATCAATTACATAAGTTAGAATCACAATCAGAAACAATGCCCCAAAACCAAAAGATCAATGCATAGCAAGAAATAATATTCCAACAGCAAGTGTAAGTAATTAAGGAGAACGTATAATCGTAATTACGTGCTGGTGAAAATGCGATGAGGAGGTGAAACAGAGGCATCGTCTGGATGTGTGCCGGAGGAAGCACAAACTGAAGAAATTCCGTCGAAACAGAGTTTCCGGCGACCCAGAAACCGCCGTGCTGGTGCGATAAATAAAACTTCGGTTTGAGGTGGAAGCATGTAACCATTCCAAGCCATTACCATCCCCATTTTTCTCCTGTAAGTGTAAAGCCCTAAATTTTGGATTCTATGAGTACAGTCGCAGCAATCGGCGACGATACTCTTATCGCTATTGCTTCAAAAATATCTCTTACAAATTGGTTCAGTAACTTCTTTAAATCATATACATCATTCACTTTATTTAGAATAACCAAATTTTATCATTTGCACTTAACTACACTTAACTACGCTCACAGTAATTGTTATAGCCGAATTTTTAAAAAAAAAATAAAATGAGCGGAAAATAAATGAAAATTAGGTGTGAATCAATGATAATTTTGCTATTGTCATTGCTCTTTGTTTTAATTCTGAAATTAAGAATTATGCTTTGATACTTGTCGCCTATAAGTTATGTTTTTCTTGCTTTTAATCTCATAGATTGGAATTACAAGAAACAACACATGTTTGCTTAATCTAGTATTCAAGATGAATATCTACTCTAGCCTAGGTTTCTTGTAAAGTTTGTTGATCATGTGTCTTGGGCATGATTTACACTTCTTTATCAAGTTCTGAGACGCTCTCGTTTAGTAGAACTGGAGCTACATACTTAACTAAAAATCTAGTATTTCATCGATGCACAAAATATGTTGAGATCAATCTACCCTCATTCAAGATATGCTTTGGCTCGGTATCACATCTATTATGTTTCTAACACAACGCAATTTGTAGACATTTGACAAATGATTGACTTCCACTTAGTATCACTATCTTTGATCCAACTTGTGGGAGAGTTTTAAAAGGGGCGACCCTTCAAAATAAAGGAAAGAAAAGGCCTAGCTTAGTGCCTCCAATCTCTTAGGAGCCTAATATTTCATATATGGTATGTTCGTATCTACATCATGAACACAAATGGCAAAATAGGTGGTGACGACTCCACAATTTTCAAGCTTGGTGTTCTTATGAACATGATGAAAGAAAATATACAAGAAAACAAGAGGAAAAACAAGATAAGATATAAAGCATATTAGGCTTTCATTAAACAAGTAAGCCAACTTGCAAAATAGGTGGCTCAAATGAGGAGAAGCCTGGGAAAGTTGCCGAGTGATACCACTATGAACCGCAACATCAAGGGCAACCACAAAGAACATAAGACATGTTCACATTAATTCGGTTAATATCCTTCCTAACTTTAAAATATCAAGGATAACTTTACTTCTTTTTTCATAACAAGTTGCACGTAAGGAAAATGAAGTTGATGTAATAGAAGAGAGTGAGCAAGAAGCATCCATCATTTTAATCAAAGCGGGAGAACTGAAGGTAAAAAGAGCACTCTTGGATTATAAAACATGTGTTAGTATCTTGCAAGGTACGTTATATGATCAGTATGAAAGTTATTGTTAAGGGTTGCTTACTTGCTTGACAAGAACGAGTTGCTTACTTGCTTGAAAAGAACGAGTTGCTTACATGCTTCACCTCATGCATGATTTTGGCATGAGCTTGAAATCATGGAATACTTGAGTGTGTATTTGTGTAATGAAAACCTTTCAAGGACTAAATTGAGAAAACTATAGGTATATTGACAAAACCCAAGATTTTGATAACCTAAGGACAATCTTTATATAATTGTCTTGTTATCTTTTAGTTCCCAGGTTCAAACCTGACCTAAAAGGGTTTTTCTATAGTGGTGGGTTTTTTACTTGATAGTGTTCCTGAGGTTTAAAAACAAGGTTCAATACAAGAATTCAACATCACAACTAGATATCACTAAACCGTGGAGCTAGCTTTTGTTCAAACCTACTTCAACGGATGTTAGAATTTTTGTTCAAACCTATTCCAAGATAATTCATATTTGAAGATATGAAGTTTGTTGCATACACAGAAAATGGAGCTTTTTTCAATGATGCCAAAGAGAATGTACGCCTGTAGGTACTCACTAAGTTCACACCAATTTTTTATCAATACTAATATTTTAAAGAAGAAAATCTAATAAAACAAAAGAGCTATCATCCCGTAATTATAATATAACACAACCTGTGAAAATTGAGGAAAATTGAGGAAGAACTTGTGCAAAAAGTAATGCATATCCATCAATGCATTCCAAATAGGCTTTAGGGTTTTGTTAGCTTTACATTTCCTATTCTATACATGCATGCCTGTGTATATAGTTTTATTAATGTATCAATTAGAAACCTTTTTTATCTCTAGTTAAAAGATGAACATATCTTAAAAGTTGAAGTAGAACAACAATAATTAATTTCTAAAGGGCCGTTCATTTGAGTTGAGGGTGATTGTTTGTACTAATTGTTTCATTTGTACTTAATGTTCAATTGAGTTCGTGGAAACAATATTATGTTATTGTTATTTCGAGGATGAAATAATCACTTAGATTACACGCAATAGTTTATGTCATAGCCTATATGTAGCCTAATGGGCTTTTTGATCCTAGACATTGATAACTTATGGGCTAAACACTGATAGATCCAAAGCTTTTATTTAGTTGGTGTCAATAAATAAATATTGCGCAAACTACATAAAAGATGTAAGTGATAAACTTCGTTAAATATAGTAATATAAAATGGATATTACAAGTCTTTGACATGCTTTCGAAAACCGTCAATTATAGTTTCACTTTAGCACTTTCAAGTGCCTATTTTTAAAAGATATAAATTAAACAAGCATTCAGAAAATCTAAACCTATTTGATAGCGCAAATTTATCTTTACGGTCACTATACCGAAAACAATCCAAATTATTTTTCCATCTACGAGATTCGAAAGATTATGTTTTTAGTTTGAAAAAAGTTTCTATAGTATCTGGAAGATAGAAATATGCAATTTTATAAAGTCATGACAAAGCATATTCAACAAATAAAAACTAAACAAGTAACTGACTTTTAAATACCCAAATCGGAAAAAAAAAATAATTAACAATTAAAAAGTAATTAAACAAATCAAATCATGCTATTGGTAGTGTAATGGTTTTTTTAACAAGCGACACAAAGTGGCAAAATCATAAAACACATCATTCATATTAAAAGTGAGAAGTTGGAAACCAGGAGTAGAAGTCTTGGGTGCCTTGAAAAAAGATTGTTGGGTGCCTTAATCACTTAAAATAAATTTTTTTTAAAAACTATTAGTAGTTGAGTGGGGACCTAGAACACACCCCCCCCCCCCCCCAAAAAAAAACCAAAATCCCCACCACCCACCCCCACCCAAGCCAAACACTGCATCAGTGCATCTGTCCCTGGGGCTAAATATGTAAAAGAAAAGATACAACTAATGCATAGAACACAAGGATACTAAGCAACTAAACCAAGAGAGTTTTTGATTTGCTAACCTGTTAGGATCGCTTGAGAAACTCCCCACGAAGATGATATTCATTTCGAAAATCTGTTCGTAGCCGCTAGTGTACAACAAATAAATAATCAAATAACATTACAAAAGTTATAACAAAACAACAATAGGTAATTGGTAAAATATAATTTGTCCAATTCAAAAGCATCCTATTATAATCATTCGGTATCATGAATGCAATATATAATTAGATCGTTAAATCTGAGGATTAACAATGAGAAGCTTCACCACCAACTATTCACATTATATAATAAAATTACAAATTAAAATCAACCCTTGAAACACATATTTGATCATCAAAAATCTTTTAATAGCCCCAGGTAGACAACAAATAAATAATTAAATAAAAGTTTTCAAATATGAAAACTAAATCAAAACAACAATAGGCAACAACATTCAACTTTTCGTATGCACGAGCATTTTTCTTACAATTATTCAATATCAAAAATGCAAAATATAATCAAATCTTTCAATCCTAGGATTACTAATAAGAAGTTTTACCAACTAATAATCACATCATATAATAAAATCACATGAAACAAAAACTAGATCGTTCAGGTTGAACTTGTTTTGCTGAATCTAGACAGAAGTTGAAGTTAACAACAGAACAAATCAACAATAGTTGATAAATAACAAGAATGGAACAAGTTAATAATCCTGCCAAAATATGTAAATAAAAATAAACTAATACTAGAAAATGATAATTAATTCGGCTAAATTATACAACAAACTATAATTAAACATTTAAACAACAATAATAGCTTACAAATCGTTAACAAGTGTTTCAAGATCAAATGATATAAAGCCTACCAATTGTTTGTGAGGTTCAAGTTCAGAAACAGAAGCACATACTATTTGTTAAATTTCGTTCTACATGATCTTTATTGATGATTGTCATCCATAATTGATCGATTCAAGAGCGTCTTGAAGTTCATGAACAATAAATGATCAATTAACACTTCATTTTTCTTAATGTGCACCTAGAATTGTTATCTATGATTGGTCAATTAATCCACTGGAGCCCCCTTTAATACAATAACCAGAATACACCTCGAATAAACCTACATACTTTCAGGGGAAACATTAGTAACACATATGCTCATTCAATCACATCAATCTCACATTTTAGGAAGAGCAAAAACAGCCCTCTGTTTATTAGGTCAATTAAACAGATTAAACATAACACAAAATCAAAGAATTAAGAATAGAACCAGTTACCTACAGGCTACGAGTTTGGCAAATTTGTTTCTGCTGTTGGTTGAGCCCGGAGGTTTTGAATCCACGAGTGCCAACAGAACTACAGACAACTAAAGGCCGATTCCATGAAAGCATGAAATATGCTGATTCGGACTAGACAGATCTGCAAATTTTAAAAAGTTGACATATCTGATGTTTTTTCATAGGCCTAGGACTTCAATAAATTTTCACAAAGCATTTTGATCTTTTATTAGTAACTAGTTTTCTAAATAATAAAAAAAGGTCACGGTAAAGGTAAATATATATTAGCTAACAACATTTACACTTCAAATAACTATTCAAGATAAAAATGAAATAACCATTGCATGATAAAAATGAAATAACTATTCAAAATTTATACGTACATATATATACATATGAATAATTTTGAATAACTATTCAAGATATAGCATGTTTAAACTTACTTATAGTAAAGTAAAATAATACCTCAAAGTAGGGTAGGTATTGTTAGCTAACAACATTTACACTTCAAATCCAAGGTAAAAATGAAATTTTTGTTAGGTCAATGAAAGCCATAAATGATTTTAAGGGAGGTAAAAAATGGCAGGTCAGGTAGGTCGAGTAATATGAAAAATGGGTTGAGGTAAAAAGAAAAAGAATATATTAACGATTCGGGTTTGGTTGACTTCAAATACTTTGTCCAAGATCTTAAATTTTATATGAATAAACATGAACATGAATAAATCAATTATATAATCCAATAATACCCTAATCTGTTCAAGAAAAGAAATTACAAGATTTTACACATTATAGTGTCAAAGTACAGATACAAATATGTATTATTTCAAAAGAAATATTCACTTGAATAGAACAATTTAAGAGGTCTTATGAGTTATAAAACACAGTGGCATATTTCAACTCATTCATCCCATTTGACCTGTTTCATTTTTAACTGTTTTCCCCATTCAAAAACAGCCAATGAAGGTGTATGTGAAATAGAAAAACAGAGAAAAGGGGATAATGTTAAAAAGTCTAATGATCAAGACAACATGTAACAAATCTGTATTTTAAAAAATTACGTCCAAATGGAGAACCTTAAAAAGCTTTCCAAATGAAGACAGCATGGGAATAGATTATGGTACCTTCGTATAGGCATCAAATGTGGAAGTGGGCCCCGCTGGAGGGGCACCAGAAGCATGGGACCCTTTACCGGGAGATTTTCTCTATGCAAGTGGCTAAGACTTGACTTCCTTGGGTACCAAACTAATGTCAAATGGTTTTCTGCAGGTTCCTATATTGGCAGATAAACAAACAAATTAAATGAATAACTGTGGGAAACAAGATCATTGATAAAATTAAACAAAAAAACTTCAAGCAACCACTGAGAAAATTCTTCAAAGTTCAAACTAGCCTCTACATTGACCAAAAGAGAATTTCCATTACATCTTTATCAATTTCAACCACTGAACCAATTCCTCCAAGAGTATTTAAATACAATGTAGTCCTATCATAAGCATACACGTAAAATGGTGAACCCATACAGGTCAAATGGATTAAGCCAAAGGATTAAACTAAAATAAAAATGGGTCATATTGCAAGTCATACAAACCGTGGTAATAATGAAGTTTTTGTCAAGTCATATTTTGAACATTAATAACTTTAAAATTCAAGTAAGCGGACAAAATGAGTGGCTGCAGGTTAGGCTAAACAGTTTTGACCCGCACTTAAAGTGTGACAATTTCAATCCATTACCCTACCCAACCGACACACCATTTGGCAAACTCTATAACATACTCATTAAATGGGTTAGATTGCCAGCACTAGTACTTTTTAATAGCATCAAACGAGATGGTATTACCTCTTTGCCAAAAAAAAACCTTACACATATAAGATGTTATTAACTCTGAGATTAAGCTATCCCTATCAATTTTACAGTGGGTTACGAGCATTTGATGGGTCATTGCCACCTGAATTATGTAGAGATCAAAGAAATTAGGATAGGTACTAATAGATCTATTATAATAAACAGAAAACAATTAGTCACCTACATTTTGGAAAAGATAAGAGTACTACTCGAGGCAATCACAGGAGCTTAAATTTACAAACAGTTACACAATTAGCACAACTGAAGTTACCCTTGAATTAGAAAATGAAGTTTGTATCATTGGCGTCGACAATGGTAAATGTGCCCCACAAAAAAGAACCATAGATACTGGAAATTATAAGATAAAAGAAATTGAGTATTTAAAGATCAAGAATATACATGTTTATGTTTATTATAAGGGAACTCAAAGCAGGTCACATGATATGAGGCCATGCTAAACTAGCAAACAAATAAATTTCATTAAACGTCAAACGGTAAAATGGTAATTACCTTGTTTACTGTGCAGACAGCAACAAACTGAAGTGCCTGTTTAGAGGAGGTTAAAAAGGATATAAAACGTAATCACACGAGTTAATTCTCTACCAGTAATGACAATTAATGCTGTCATTGCCCTAGCTGCTTTAATAACCCTTTCTGATTTGTGGCAGATACAACCTTCTCTACAGTACTATCACACACGTGATAGTGAATGGGAACTTTACCAACCCGTGCCCTTTAAAGATATTTATAAGTTATAACAACAATAACAATACCTGGTAGTTGGTGAGCATTGAGCCAGTTTTTCCTACCTGGTGGAGTAAAGCAAGTGCAAGAAACTAAAGAGTGCAGCCATTGATTTAATTGCCTCTCATACAGTTATACTTCATTACTCCTCTTTTCAAAATCTTATGATTTATCTAAGATAAAAAAGAATAATACAAGATAAATGAAACTCCTGTTAATTAAAAACAAAAAATATCAACAAAAAACTAACATAATGCAATTTCCCATATGAATACCTGGTGGAGGAAATGGATACCACCGACTATAGCTGCACTAGCCACCACATGATTTTTGTCAACAATAGCTTGCTTCAAGTACCACTTAAGTAGTCAAGTCGAGCAAGAAGTATTTCATCTGCACTACAGCATAAAGCATGGATAGCATTTGCTTGATAAACATATAAGTACCGCTCAAGTTGAGCAAGAAATATTTCATCTGTGCTACAACATAAAACATGTATAGCATTTGCTCAAACCTCGATCCACATAAGTTTTGCTATTCAGATCCCTGAGACAAACTCTAGTAAAACAACAAGATAAGCACAATAGTTTGTAACAAAAACAATCCCTTCACATAACTAAAAGATAAAATAGTCAAACTCAAAAACAATAAAAACTGTATAAAGATTGAGAACGTAAGCAACCTTGTTAAGTGAAAGGTCAAGATCAAAGAAAGTAAGGAAAACTATTCAAAAGCATCATTATTATACATAGAAAAATCACTTTATTAAGAAATATAAGTTATATAAATTAACAGTCAAATCATCAAAAGTAGAATATCAAGACAGGAAACTTTATCAAGAAAGTTATACACGCTACAATAACACCCATTGTCACCCAATCAACCGCAAAGTACAAGCCTCAAAGTACAAGGACAACTTGAAATGGATTTTTAGGTGCTCTAGTAACGGCATTTCTAGTTCTCGAATGTGAGTTTCGTCTTGTATCGTACCATGTAAACTCGTAAAACCACAAAGCTTTTAAAAGGGTCATTATTATATATGTATATATATAAATCACGTTATGAAGAAATAAAAACTAGAAAAACTAAAAATCAAAATCATCAAAAATAGAATATCAAGACAAAAATCATTATCAAGAGAGCAATCCACATTACAAAAGCACCCTTTGTCACCCAATTAACCGCAAAGTACAAGCCTCAAAGTACAAAGACACATTAAAGTGGATTTTTAGGTGCTCTAGTAACGGCATTCCTAGTTCTTGAATGTGAGTTTAGTCTTGTAACATACCATGTAAAACTGCGAAACCACAAAGCTATTAAAATATATCATTACTATATCTAAAAAATCACTTTACCAAAAACTAAAATATAAAAAATAAACAATTAAATCATAAAAAACAGAACTCAAGAGAAGAACTTTATCAAGAAAGCAATCCACGTTACCAGAACAAGTAGATATAGGTTTTAGGTGCTCTAGTAACGGCAATGCTTGTTCTTGAAATGTAAGTTCATTCTTGTAACATACCATGTAAATTGTTAAACTACAAAGATATTAAAAATCATCATTATTAGCAAGTAAAAAAACATACATATTTAAGTGAAAACATCTCCATTAGTATAGGAGTGTTGAAATATACTAAAATAAATGCGAGGTGGAAGATTTTAAATAAATGAGAGCATTGAATAACGAGGTACATAAAATAAAAGATATTCCAAGAGGTACGGAGCAAAAACTCAAGGGAACGATATCAAAAAAATCTCATAAAAAAATAGAATGATGAAAAAAATATTAAGAACAGGTAGAAAATAACATATAAGAACTTAATGAAGAAAACAATCCACACTACAATAATAACCTACGTACACCCACTCAACCACAAAATACAAGCAGGTACAACATGGTTAAATGGGCTTTTAGGTGTTCTAGAGCGAGATTTCAAATTCTTGAATGTAAGTTCAGTATTATAAACACTATATAAAAATATGAAACTACAGAGCTATAAAAAACCATACATTACCAAAAGTAAAAAAACTGAACAAAGAAAGAACAGAACTTTAAAACATATTAAAGTTAAGATCAACACATATGAAGTAGCAAGGAGAAAGCAAACCATACTACAATAACCTATGCACAGTTGCACACCTAATCAACCTAGAGTACAAGACAACCAATAATATGCATTTAGATGTTCAAGTAGGGAGAATGGGAGATTCCAAGTTCTCAAATATGAGTTGAAAATTTTCCAACAAAAAAAAAAGTTGAACCACACAACTTGCTAAAAACCTATTAATAGAGAGTTGAAAATTTTCCAACAATAAAAAATGTTGAACCACACAACCTGCTAAAAAAACTATTATTAAAGAGAGTAATGTAAACCAGAGGCAAAAACCCCATAAATTATATACAAAAAATCTCATTAGCAAAAAACAGAATCAAATAAATATAAAGTGAAATTCATCTTAAGTGAAATAGCAACACAAGTACTTTCATCAATAAAGCAATAGTATGTAACTTGAGTCAAATCATAC